>CALNHX010000658.1:0-301464 GCA_940337035.1 Agriotes lineatus
ATGTCTAATAAACGTCAATTTTACATTATTCGAAAAACTGCCCTCTACCAGTGTTCAGGAAGAATCCACTACCTCCGAGAATAATAATTACAGAATTAAAGTTAAGACGCAAAATGGACCAGTACTGGAAGCCAAAACCATTCTGCACAGGTTGCAGAAACAGAAGAAAGCTCGAAAACAAAAGCGTGCCCCCAGGAACATTTCCAGAACAAGGTCGCCGAAGTAGGCGCGCTCACAGATCGCGCGAACAGATTCGCTACAGCGCGGACTAAATACCATAGAATGCTAAACTGAAAGGCGGCGCAAATGAAACGTAACAAATTTTTGGTGACAATGTAACAATAATATATATTTTTTTACATTTTTCCCCTTTCATCTATTATGTTTATCTGATATAATATTACCAGCCTTAGAAAAAAGCCTCTCAGATGTTACCGAGGTAGCAACAATGCTAAAGTACTTTTTCGCTAATTTGCTTAACCTGGGATAAAGCAATTCTCCCATTTTCCACCATTCAAGTGGATTTTCTTCACGATTTATAGAAACATCGTCCATTTATATTTTAAGAATAGCAGTAGCAGTTGCCGTAACTGTTGTTATTTTAATGGATTTGTCAAGATCTTGCCATACTAAATCTATGGTTTCAGCATCAGAATTATTGCCAGGAGAACTAGGTGGACCTCTATTACTTGTTTCAGGGGATATTGTAATATTTTGGATTCGATTCTGTTGATCTTTATTAATGTCACAATTTCTCCCTGGATTTTATTTTTCACTTAAAAAAAATTAGAACTGAAAGCTTCTTTGTTTAAATCTAGGATCTAGGAAAGCAGACTGCCAGGGTAGAATTATTTTCCAAATTTTCGAACCTAATTGAAATTGACCCCTACAAATTATCAATTAATCCTCGAACAACCAATATACGTAACTTTTGATAACGTCATTGACTTTTCAGAAATCATTTCGTTTGTTATTTGCTCAAACGGTTGTAATATTTTACAAACTTGTTTTAGAGTAGTCCAGTCGCCCTCTGACAGTAACTCAACAGGATTTTGCAACAAACCTATAGTTGCGATCAGAGGTTCCTGAATTTTCACCATTCGTTCAAACGTATAAAATGTTGAATTCCACCTGGTTAGAACATAATTTATTAATTTAAGTAACTCAGCATTTTGGTTCATTTGTCTTGGTGTTGCAAAAAATGTTGTATTAGCCTGAGTATTTATATAAAAGTATTGTACAATTGTTTTGGCTTTATTTCGAACTAGCTTTTGCCCGTGGCATCGCTCGCGCAGGAAACCTACCTAAGAAAGTAACTAAGGCTTAAAACTACTTATTTTTTCAGTTTATACTTAAAGTATAGGTGAGCTGACTCTCGAGCAGGCCACGTAAAACTGGCCGTGCGAGAAGTAATCCCCCCTAAGATCAAATCCTGCTGTTTTCAGTGACTGACCCTGAGACTTATTAATCGTTATTGCGAAACAGACCTTATGGGGGAATTGCAGCCTTTTAAACCCAAATGGGTACTCCGGCGGTATAAGTGGTATCCTCGGTATATACACACCGATTCACCTCGACCACAGCCAGTAATTGCAATGGCCTCTACCACGTTTTTATGTAAGGTTTTCACACGCAACCTGGTTCCATTGCACAACTTGGGCGGATTGAGATTTCTCAGTAGCATTACTGGAGCTTTCACTTTGAGGATAAGTGTGTGAGACGGTAGACGAGGTGGTTGAGTGTATTTAGGAACTCCACAGGATAGAGTATAGCATCATCCGTATGCACTATAGTGTCCACAGATTTGTACTTGTATTCTGCACCTTCGAACGATTTCAACAAAGTATCATTAATGACGGAAGCCTGATCGTTCTTAGGTGTCAAAATCGCACGATCGCACAGCCACTCCGTGGATTTGCTGTGTATGTGCGGACATCTGTATATATTCGGGCTATTAGGTCGTCAACTGTCGACACAACTGAGGAAAGATCTGGTGGAATTGTAATCTTGCCCTCAGTTTCCGGATATTCTCCGTTTCCTATTTTAAGGAGGAGATCGGAGAATTGTCCTACGCAAACATCGCCTTTCAAGTGCACCCGCATGTTTTTTCTGAAGGTGGAGTTTTTTGATTAAGCGCCAATTTGAGGCTTTAATGCAAGCCTTAACTTCGTCAGCTCGAATTCCCTCAGCACTATCGGCAGAGTCTGACGGAAGTCTTCAGCTATCAACACGGTGACTCCACCTCTCATGCCATTGTTGCCTCTGATATCTTTTAGAGTTCTGTTCAGTGCTTCGAAACTTCCTTTATGCGCCATTGTGCTTTCTTCCCAAACTATAAGTTTACAATTGCGCAGCACTTGGGCCGCATTACTCTAGATAAGAATTCAATAATTTATTTCTGATTGTATGATTTTTCGATTAATATTTTAGTTTTACTGATTTTTTGTTTTAAATAATTTAAGTAGTCTAAATTGACAGACCAAATTAAAAGATTAACAAATTTATTTTCTTGCAGAAATCTTGTGTGATTTATCTTGAATACAAAAACGAATGAAACATTGATAATCATCCTGTTGGAAAATTGATAATTGAATAACAATAACAATTTATTAAATAACTGATGGTTTTATAATTTAAAACTGGAACTTTTAATTAAAAGGTGGGTTTTTCTGCATTGTAAGAGGTAATTGAACTTTCGTTCACTCACCTAAGTGTAATAATATTTGTGATCTTAATTTCTAATACTGTGATTTAACTTACAGATTTTTAAAATAAGTAAACTGAAGAAAACTTAACAGTCGAAATATATTTTTACAATTTTAATGTGTTTAATTAAATGTAAACGTTTAGCTGCTAATGAGTTTTTCCACAAAGTAATTTATCATTTATATTATTATCAGAATTTTCTGGTGGAATGACCCTTCCCCTGTAGGTGGAGTATAAGATAGAATTTAGTAAAGAGATAGGATAATTATTTAATTTAAGAGTATTAATTAATTTATTGAGGTTAGCTGTTTCAAAATCCGGATGCGAGATCGTTAAGATTCTGTGCTTGAGCCCCTTCACTGCATTCAACTTATGTCGAATGTTGTGTATAGAAGGGAAATTCAGATAACGGCCAGAACTGGTTTGTTTAACGTACCAATCCAGTTTAATGGTGTTGGAAATCCTTTTCTCTTTCTACTGTAAATTGGATGTGAGGGTTGAAACCATTGAAAACACTCAGCACATTGTCAACGTCGTCGACCGGTACTGCACAAACCAGATCATCAACATACTGGTAAAGAAACGGAAATTGAAAAGCCAGCTTGGGGGCACTTTCCTTTATGATGGTATTGACTATGATTTCGGCCAGAATGGGGGAAAGAGTTGAGCCCATTGGAGATCCAAAGATTTGTTTATAAAAAGTATTATTGAAGGAAAAATATGTTGAATCAAAGATGAATTTATGAAGATGAATAAACTGTGATTTGGGTATACTAGTTAGTGGTTCTATTAAGATCCAATTGGTTTCAACAACCTGTATAACTAAATCTACAGGGATATTGGTAAAAAGAGAAACCGCATCTAGTGAAATAATCTCATAATCGGGTGGTAACTGAAAAATTATTAATTTTTTCGCTGAAGGCGAAACTATCTTTGATACGAAATAGTATATTATGGGACAAGTGGTTAAAATAAAATTTCAACGTTGAGAGTGGTTTTCTTCAACGAGCGAAGCGAGTTGAAAAAAGTAACTCGAGACGTTGAAATTTTATCAGCCACGAGTTGCATATACTATTTTTTCTACGAATTTTCACAAATTTTAACAAATTAATACACTTTAGAAAAACTTAAACATAAAGTGACATTTCCCTTGTCAACAATTGAATGTCAAACAGTTTGAAATCCCAGTAGTCCGAAAATTTCAATCTCTAGTGGTTGAAATGCAATTTCAACCAACGGAATCCATGTCAAAATGACCGATTTCAATGTCATAAGTAGAAAAACTATTATATTCATTGAAAGCTTGCCAGATATTTGGACAGTTTTTTATCTGGGGATTGTGTCGAGGACACAATGGGTCTACAAGGTGTGCCAGGTTTGTGTATTTTAGGTAAACCATACAATTTAGGAGAAACCTAATTATGACAAATTAGACGTTTATATGTGGGGTTATCTATGTAATTATTATTATGTAAATCTCTGATTAATTTATTATTCATAGTCTCAATAGACGTTGTGGGATCCTTTTTTAAAGGTTGATAAACCTGGTTATCTTGCAAAAGGGTCTGGATTTTGGAGATGTAATCATCACGCTCTAAGGCTACAGTGACATTGCCCTTGTCGGATGGTAAAATTACAACATTAGGATTATTTTTAAGAAAGATGTTACATTTCTTTTCAATAGAAGATAAAGTATTATTTGTATTTCTATGATTTTTAAGAAAATCTGTGATGTGGAAAGCTACTAAGGAGCGATCATTGTTCCTTTCCTTGTTATCCAAAGTATTAATAATGTCTTCAATTTGAGCAAGATATTTATATAAGGTTGATTTATTATTCAAGCTAACATGTAACCCAAATTTTGGTCCAAGTGCAAGGAAACGCTGTATACAATCAGGAATGACAACATTAGATATATTTTTAAACCACTTATCGGGTGTTACAATAGAATTACTTTGTGTTAAAGGCAGCCTCAAATTATTGAGTTTATTAATATTATTAGATTGAAAATCTCTCGACGTAGTAAACTTTTACAATTCTCTTAGGATATATGTAAATTTTATGTAAATATTTAATGGTATCATTAATATCATTAAGTTGTATGTTTAAAATATTGTGCAGTAACCTTATTTGGGTGTTATCAACTTTTCTTAGTGTGCGATTGTTCTGAGTTCTGCAAAACAGGTTCTCCGTTGCCTTTGTGTAGCCCCTTAGGTGGATTGGTGTAATTCCTAGTTGTCGACATTTGGTTAGGAAAATCCTTCGGTTTTTGGCTGCCGCCACTTCTTACTCGTGGTCTGCCAAGTCTTTAGATAGGAGACTGCTTCTTGCCCATACTCCCTGCTGATTGTTTCGTAGAAATGCATCGGTACTCTATGAAGATAATTCCTCTCACAGCTTGTGTGGTTACATACACAGTAAAATGTTTTTCCTTGACTGGGACAGGGGTTGGAATAACTCCAATCTCAGTACTACGCACAGGTACCAAGCTTTAATGGTTAGATTGAAATAAAACCACTTGTATGTAATCGCCTGGCGTTTCGTATTTATTTAATACTTTCTCAAAGGCTAAGCACAAAAATTTACAAATAAGCAACGTTGTTATAAAAGTTATTGTGAGCGAAGGTCTTACCTAACAACTCGTGGAAACCAAACACATGTTTTTAAGGACATGTGACGATATTCAAATTTGAACAAATTCATCGGAAAAAAGGGCAGTAGGCCACCAAAGTTACAGAGCTAAGCTACACATAACATAACTACACTTGGTCCTGCATCGAGCAGGTTACAGCTTAGCTCTGTAACTTTGGTGGCCTAAGACGTGTTGCTGTAATACTGAACGGTTATGTAGCTCCACAATTGTTGCCGTGCTTTTGTAATATTTTCGTTCCATCGATGCAATTCTTTCCAGAAGTGTGAAACACATAATTATTGTCGCTAATAAAATGACCACGAATGTTAATTAGATAATCAAAATGCTCTTTCATGATAGGGGACAGAAGAACCGGCACTCCTCTTCCTCGTTTTCCTCGTATTACTGTACGATTGTAGGTTTGTAATAGAATGCGTTCAGTTTCAGTCAAGCCTTTAGCAAGTTCGTTTTCTTCGCGATTTTCCAAATTTATTGATTTGTATGTCTCAACTTTTAATTGAGCCATCTCAGGTCATCTTCGGTTCAACAGTAGAATTTGGCTGTAAAGTATTTCCTTAAGAGAAGTGTAAGCCTTAAAATCCTTGGGCTCCTTTTTCAGAATACTATAATGTTTGTCAGCATTGCCTTTTAAAAATTCATTTAGTTTCTTTATATCTGTAGACAGAAGAATTAGTTCTTCTTTCTTCCATCTATTTTCATTCAAATTTGTAGCAGCCTGTGCAGAGTAAGTAAATGCAGCCTGGGTTCCAACTACAAGATAATTTGTCGAATAAAAGTAAAACATAACTCATCCATACTATGGTAATTACTCTGAAAGTATGTAGATGTTAACCTTTTAAAAAAATAATAAAGAAAAATTCCATTAGCTTGACCCAACATTTGTGTTTTGCGTTCCTTAACGAATGCTTTCAATAAAGTTTGTTTAGAAACGAATTACGAATATTTTTTTAATTTTTAGTACTGAGTAGTAATCGAGCGAATTATAATTTCATTGTAGAGCACTTTTTGAAAGACTATTTTTAATTAAATTTAAATTTTACTAGATGTAGACAATTTATTGCGTTGCCACACACCGAATGTTTTAATAATGGTACATATCTGTATGAATCCTACAATTGGAATTAGAGAAATAAATTATGGTATAACTTCGTCGGCATCTAATTCTATAGAATGTTCTTGTGGTGGGGGTTGTTCTTCGTTTGTCTGTAATTGTGGTGAAGCGTTTGTAGTATATGTTATGCAAAGAGCCACTGATTTTTCAGAACGTAAAATTGAGATAGGTTGCGTTCGCTTCTCTTTTTGGAAGGAAAGAGTACTCGCATTGTCTTCTGTCTGAAGAAGTAATACATTTAAGATTATTTTACTTAGTTTTTATCTTCACTTACCTGACTCGATTTGCTTGAACTAGGGATCTTTATAACTGTCGCAACTAAATACTGAATATCTAGAACTACAACTAGTTTCAATAGCAGCCCATACACTATCAGTATGCCCAAAATCTAATTCCTTTTTAACCAAACGTAACCGTTCTCTCAAAGGTTGCACAGCCTTTTCCTTGTCTTTGCTAGTTTCGTCAATAGTTTTTTTCGAATACTTGTTTTTCGTCCTCTTAGACTTTATCTTCCGTTTCTTTTATTCCGACAACTGGATCTTCATCTGGTCTTAAGTGATTGATAGGAGGTACAACCTTTTCTTCCAGTGCTTTTTTCTTTAATGTAACATATTTTTGGGAAATCATTTCAGGTTTTTTAAAAATTGAATTGTCTTGTGCTTTAGAAAATAGCACATTCCTGAGAATTTTGTTAATTTTGACTTGCCGATCCGCTTCTTTTCCTGAACTTAAATTCCTTAGGCCGCATTTTTCTTGTTTAGAATCTGAAAATGTAGAAAGTACTACCTATTATGTCGACTATAATTAAACCGAAGTGATTTACTATTAAATAAGTAATAAATAATATAATAAAGAGATTCAAGCCTAATAGATAAGTAGCTAAGATTCTCAATGAAATATATGATTATAGTTGTTTTAAAAACATATTAGATTTTCTTTAAATTGAAATCTGTACTTTCTCGCCTGAAGACGACGAAGCAATTGACGACACAATAATTGTGGGAGGTTGACTTGCAGTATCATCAACTTCCAAGCGCGCATTTTTGGTAACAAATTTATCCATTGCAAACTTAATTCACAATACACTAAGGGCCGGTCTTTCAATGTCCAGATAAACTATCTGTTAGCTATCTGCCGGAGTTGTCCTACAGATAACGAACGCGTCTGTTTTTCCACCTTCAGATATGTTGTATCTGTTAGTTACTGCTCTTATCTTGTGGATAATTTAAACAGCCGCTCAAAGTAGGCGTTAACTTGTCTATCTGTCAGATAAGGCGTTACCAATGAGTAACATAACCTCGAAGTGTTTTATACGAGTTTTGGTTTGTGTTGTTTTTTTTGTAATAATTACGACATGGATGATTTTATTAATGATGTTTTGGAAGTAGAAGAAATAGAAATTATAAATGAGTTCAATCCAGATCGCCGGCCGTATACCGTTGGCGAACGTAGGGATCATTTTGAGATATGGGACAATGTTGATTTATTTCGAAGGTTTCGCTTAAAAAAACCTACTGTGGAAATATTGTTGCAACAAATTGAAGCTCACTTGCTACACCGTACTAACAGGTAGTTACTAAATTAACATTGTTTTATTTGTGTACACTGTAAATCATAAGTTGAATATACTGCCTTTAAAGGTATTACCTTGTTAAGTGGTTTTGACGTCATTAAGTCGTTCTTGCGTTTAATTCAATAAAAAGTGTAATTAGAAAGCAAGTGTAAGATTGTGCGACTTCAAATTCTACTTAAGCCGACCCTGGCGCAAAATTTAGTTGAACGTATTTTCACATGTTTTTGGTCTGCAGCTTCTAAATGAACTTGCCCCGTAAATAGTCTTTGGCAACCGCGTTAGTTATTAAAAGCATTCCAGTCCCGTTTACATTTCTTCGAATTACAGCGATAAGTTATTCTTTGTTATATGGTCAAGACCGTTTTGTATTGCAGTTTCTGCCTAATGTAATTAAGCTTTCAAAAATAAGGCTTACTGAATTCTTTGTTGTCACCCATTTAAACATCGATTTCACAACCCAAATATATTTCTTGGTATTCTTTAGGAGCCGCGTTGGTAATTTGATACTTAAGGTCGAAAACTTTCCATACGTGGTATAGTACTGCATTGGAACCCTTATCTTGTGTTTTGTTACCCGGGGTTCTAGGAACTTTGCTCATTTTGCTGGTTCAGCTATGACATCAGGCTGCGTGTAATTGCACCAAGCTTTGAGCTTTGAGAAATAAAAATAAAGTTTGATAAACCCTTGTTGGACCATACATTTGGAATTATTGATTTTGGAGTTCGAAACTTTCTTTCGTTACGTTGTTTTTAAGCTCTGTGCATTTGAAATTTTAATAAGTAGCCAGCCTTTGAGTACAACAGACGCTTATGGTTTGGTGTTGCCTCCGGGGCTGCACTGTTAGTGGCCCCGGAGGGAAGCTTTTCGTGCGTTTTAAGTTCTGCTGCAGGCTTCGAAGCCGATAGCTCGTTAAGTGATAAAGTTCCCGCGGGACGTGTGTGGGTTAGGCCGACGCCGGTTTGGGCGGGCGTTTGGATTTCGTTTACTTCGACCCCCAGAGCCGGGGGAAAAGTGACTTTGCATCCTGTTGCACATCCACTCCAAGACGCCTTATGAAGCCTACGTAATTTTCTCATAGTGAGTGGGAAATATCTGCTTTTGCAAATTCTACCACGTCGTGCCGAACCCAAAGTATTTTCTGCGTTCCCGGGGATTACCGTTTTCACCTCGAATTAATTCAACACTCTTTCGGGCCGCTGGCCACTGCCTGCGCTCAACCCCTTTGGGCAATCCTGTTCTACGTTCGCTGCGGGACGTAACCTTGGTCTTTGTGGACGCCGTCTTCTGCAGTGCTCGACCTTCTGCAGTCACCGCTTGGCTTTTGGCAAAGCCCTTCAACAACCCTTTGGGGAGCTGTATTGCTGCAAGCTGCCACTAAGCTTCTCCAGGATCCGGTCCAGCCTTCGGTCATCGTCAACGCAGTAGGTGTTCTAGCTATAAAAGGTAGGATCTACCAATGTATTTTTGTCTTGCTTCCTGATTTAATGTGTCGCGAAAGTGCTACCGAATTGTACGTTTATTGTGCCTCGCATGCTGTAGGACTTTGCGCCTGCGAATTTAATTTCGTCAAATAACTTGTGTATTGTACTTCGTCATTAAGTTAACTTTTGCTTGGGACCCCCGACAATTTTCAGTTAGGGTGTATGTTACCTTCTTATGGCCAACTTGTGGCCCTGTGTGTGTCGATTTTCATTCATTAAACAATAATATAGTCACCCTTAGTTTGTTTAATTGACTTAAACCTGCAATCTGTGGATCTTCAATCCTAATGTGGCAAAATGCCAAGTGTAATCAAATGTGAAGCTAGAACACGTGCTTTTATTGGAAAAGCCATACAGTTTTTGGCTTGAGTAAATTCCTTTTGAGCCCCTTTAGGGAGGTGGTCATACGGTAAGTCATTAAGGCCACCTGGTGCTGACCGCCCGACTTGGAGGGAACCTAGTGGACGACGCTTCGCAGCGTGCAGCTAACCCAGCGCATCTTCAGTAGAGCCCTGTGATATTTCTCGTTTTGGGTCACGAGGGCTGTTAATTTATCAAAACGAGTGGCGTCCTTAGGCAATTCTTGTAAGCAATCTTTAGGGTAAGTGCCGTCGGTTTTTCTTTGTACTCTCGAACCACGCCTTCCCGTCTGAGCTAAGTGCAGGTAACCGGAGCAACAAAATCTGCTCCAGCACATTAAGATCTGTGTCCTTTTTAGTAAAGCCGGCGAACCCTGTAGTTTTTACCCGAGTTTTGACAGTGCTCTCGATCAATGTCGATCTGAGCATTTAATACCGTAACAACCTATATCCAACCCTAAGATATTTCAGAAATACGTTAATCTAAGGTATAATGAAACTATTCTACCCCAAACTGTATAATCTACCTTATGAAGAGGTATAACGTTCGACCTCAAAAGGTTTAACGGTATACCCTGCAACCAAACTAGTGACTAAATTCATGGTAGAAAAGAATACTTTAAGAGGTATACTTGAATACCTTATGAAGGGTTATAAAATTCTACCTCTAGAAGTATACATATCTACCCTGAAGTGAAAACAATGCTCAACGTCCAAGGTAGAAAGCGATACCTCAAACGGTATGTTTGATTACCTTAGGCTTATTAACTTAGCAAATGAATGGTATATAATTTTACTCTTGAAGGTATAAACATTTGCCTAGCACCGGATGTAATATCTAACATCAAGGTAGTAAAATATACCTCAAATGGTATATTTTATCACTTTAAGGATATTAACTTAGCTAGTGAATGGTATATAATTTTACTCTTGAAGGTATACACATTTACCTAGCAAAGGAAGTAATCACCAATATTAAGGTAGAACAGTATACCTAACTAAATGGTATATTTGAATACCTTGAAAGATTTTAAATTCCTTACCTTGCGGTAGAGAATTCTACAGTGCCGGACAGAAGTAATGTTATCCTGATACGCGTTATAGGGCAAAAAATTTAATTTTATTAAAAATGCAAAAAATTTCTGTTGGCACATTTATTTAGAAATATTAATGTCCCAATTAATTGAAATATACTTGACATATTCCCTATTAAAGATGAAGGATCACTTTAGTCTGGCAATGTACATCTAGAGTTACAAACTTACATTTGAAAAAGACAGCTAAAAGTAATTAAAATGTTTTTATCTACTAGCAACATGATATTGTACATTTTCGTCATAGAAACAAAATATGAAAAGCTACTCATAACTCCCAAGGGACTTGTCAAATGATTTCTTCCTCAAACTCATGGTGACAATGCAACTACAATTAACGTCCTGGCAACCATACAATGAGGCAATCCTTGATGTTACTTACATATTCTAATTTTAAATGTCATTATGACATTTAGAAATTTCATACTATTTTTACGCATATGCTAGTAGATAAAATATTGTATGCACCACGGGAGATATTCATGTTCTTTACCTTCGGTTGACTTACAGACCTCGGGCCAGAGGCCCTCGGTCTGTAACACATGTCAACCTCAAGGAAAAACATATTTATATCTCCCTTAATGCATAAATATCTATTATTAATCTCGTATTTAATTATTTTACATTAATGTTGAATACATTAAATTTGTAGATAATTCGACTAAAATACACGATAGGGTAGTTTACTAAACATATCTAAGATAAGTTACTTTATAATAAAATTTACATGATTTTATTACAAACTAGGGCAATTTGGGCTTTGAACTTTTGGAGAGGCTCCTCCAACTGGCAAATGTTAGAGCCCAGAAAACTTAAGTGTTTTTTTTATTTGCTCAGGGTTCTGAACATTACATAAAAGTATTAAAGCTATTGTTGCTTCCACCGTCTCTGTGCAAATAGGGACCTCTGCAATTTTAACGTAGTCCATGCACACATAGTACGAGTGGGTAGAAGCAAACCAATCAGTATCTTCAGTTGCCGTTGGCACAGTACCAGACTGGAAAAAATTTACGTTACAATAATATTTTCTCGAAAAAAGTTAATTTAGAACTTACGTTTTTAATAAGCACTAAAGGATCTACTTTAAACAGTAATGGCAGGGGAATTAAATAGCGTCGCTTTTCTTTCCTGAAAAATAAATAGGATATTAATTATAAAATACCATACTATCTTTAGTAATATAGCTATGTTTTCTTACCAAAGACATTTACGTGCGACCTCTTATCTATGTTTCTTATTTTTGTTTCATATTTGCTTTCTCGCAGCAATTCTAGAATTTTCGACTTTCCATTTATAAAAAACATATTAATTTGAATGATTATGTTTTTGTGAAACAGTAAGTTTAATATGTGAAATCAGTATCTTAAATAATTCTTTAGTTCCACAAAACACTTTGTTTGAAGCAACTTTTGGAAGAAATTAGTTCTGTTTGTAATCTAAAAATTAGTAATTGATTTAAATGTTCTGTTGCAAAATCATAATTGTCATCGTCAACATCAAGAGTGTTATCTGAAGTATGATAAAAAATTTCAAAATTTTTAACATGTTGATCTACAACAGATTGGTTTAATTCACCCGAATCCTTTTGCTTAGTCTTTGTAGTTGGATTACGAATCCGTTTTCTGTAACATTTAATAATAGATTTGTGGTCTTTTTTACAATGCACAATTAATGAAGACACACGTTGATACGTTTTTAAATAGCCATTAATCTGACAAACTATATTACAGTTCTTCAAGTGAGAATGAGAAAATTTTATGTGTTGCAATAATAATTATAAATGTAGAAATTTCTTGGGGCAAATATGACATTCGATCATTCTTTATAATCGTATCAGAAAATTATTGCTATAAACGGTTACTTTGTTATACCTATACATGTATACATAACCCAAATATTACTATTTAAAAAACTTACCTTGAACAAAGTGCACACTGCTCACAAAACACAAAGAACAAAATTTTGGAGATGTTTTTGCTGCAATTGCAACGAAACTTGTGCACTTGTGGGGCTAAGAAAGAATATTTAAACCGATCTACCCTTGGTTTGAAGTACATTTTATTACCTGCTTACTTATTGACGTCATCTTGGAATTTTCAAGTTTCAAGAAATGTGCTTAAATGAATGTGCCCAAACCCAAAGGATTAGAAACTCAACATGCAAATGCACTTGAATTTTAAATGTATTTTTAGTAATTACGAAATCTATTCTGCGAAAACCCTTTTTCTGGAAATTATTTAGTTCTAATTAAAGTAAAATTAGTTTTAAGATGGAAGCTTATTTATAAAGGTCGTTTATTGTAATTGTCTGCCTTTTTCAACCTTTAAAAATTACATCATTCGACGTAGAAATCACCACCTCAAACGGAATATTTTATTACCTTACTGGTAAAAAATATATACCTACCTTAAATGGTATATTTAAATACTTTTAAAGATTTTCAAATCTCTTATTTTGCGAGATAGTCTCCTCTAGAGGTATTAAATTTGTAATAATAACATTTTCTACACGTGAGTTGTATAAACTATAAACACAATTAAAAATGTCGACAAAGCATCTTCCTTTATGGCTTCTAATCATGTTGCAGTGTGCATGGTTTATGTATTTATTTCTCAATTGACCTTGAAGGATAAAATAGCATATAATAAATAATTCTTATATTTCTACTTTTACTAATTACTAAATGTATCCGTTCTAGTTAAAGTAAAATTAGTTTTAAGGCGGAAGCTTATTTATAAAGGTTGTTTATTGTAACTCGAACCATTAAAATTTGTACCTTGTAGGAAGGGGTTAGGTGGAAAACACCTAAGTTACCTTAAACTACAAAATACAATTCCTTTAAGGTAAAACTCTTATGCCCTTTCAGGAGTTTTTAGGTAGAATAAAATGCCATGCATACCAAACAAGGTAGAATGAGTCGAATAAATACCTCAAGGTGTCCAGTTATCCCTCTGATTACGTGATCTACCTCCCAGAGGCAAGTAAAAATATAATCCAGTTTGATTTCTACCTTTTTTCAACCTTTAAAAATTACAGTGTAGCTACAAATTCTTTACCACATTTCTTTCAGAAATCACTGCATTGCACCTATGGCTCAGCTTCTTCTTACATTGCGGTTTTATGCAAGTGGATCGTTATATAGTACAGGGTAATAGTTGCAGCAGACTTTGCTGGTGTAAGTAAAGCCACAGCAGGGAAGATAATTGCAAGAGTAACAAATGCAATTGCAAGCTTGCGGCCTCAATACACTGAATTGCCAAATACTGAAGCTGAACGAAATAGGAGTATTGAAGATTTCTACAGATTAGCCCGTTTTCCTCTAACTGTTGGTGCAATAGACTGTACCCACATTCGGATTCAGTCGCTAGGTATTAATAAACACACCGTTAGTACATATATGTATGTAAATTAGTTATTTTTTATTGTAGGTGGAAATTTAGCAGAAAATTATCGCAATCATAAGGGATGTTTTTCGATTAATGTGCAATGCGTTTGTGATGCACAGCTAAAATTTACAGATATTGTTGCTCGTTGGCCTGGTGCCTCACATGACAGCAATATTTTTGATCATTCTGCACTTCGAGCTCGTTGCGAGAATGGGGAGTTAGGCAATGCCATCTTAGTAGGTGACAGTGGCTATGCGGTTCGTACTTACTTAATAACACCTTTAGCTGATCCACATACTTCAGCCGAAAACCTATTTAATGAGTCTCAAATTCGTACACGAAAGGTAATTAAAAGGACATTTGGTGTATGGAAACGACGGTTCCCAATTCTGTCTGTGGGCATGCGTTGTCGTATACCACTGACACAGGCTGTAATTGTAGCAACAGCAGTACTTCGCAATTTAACTAGAATTGAAAATGAAGAACTGCCTCCAGATGACTGCTGCTAATGCGCACAATAATAGTATACAAAGACAATTAGTGCAATATTTTGCAAATTTACTCTAACAATTGCGTAGTCATTAGATTAATGTTTTATACTACCCACCTCTAATCATATTACTTATAGATTAGTTAAATACATATAAAATGCTTTTCAATTAGTGCAATTGTGGCTGTTAAATGAATGTTTTATGCTACCTATAATCAACTTTTTAAATAAATTATTTAGATATTCATAAAATGTTTTTATTTTGTGCTCCTCTTCTTGTTGCTCCATGCTTCTTAAAAGTTTTTGCTTTTCTAGTATTTGCATTTCTTCCTGGTGAATTGCTTATTCATTCAACATTTCCAATTCTTTTTTGGCAATTTCCATTTGTAATGTAATTAGTTTGGATCTTTCATTAGCTAATAAATCATATTTATTAATGTTAGTATCCTTCTTCGTTACCTTGGTGTGCTGCTTACGAAGAACTGCAGATTTTTTCGTTCGCAGTAAGGTAGGTTTCCAATTATCCCATTTTTTTGTAGGGGAATTGTCACCTTTAAGAAACAAGTACCCTATAAATAAAATACAAAAAAAATCATGTCATACTCACTTGCCGATGCAGTTTTTTCAATAATGGAAGTTTCTAACTCGATTTCGACATTCTCTGGAAGGTCGTCCTCGATTAAATCTAAATGATTTTATCCATTAATATTTTTAAAATAAAATAATGTAAATTTATAAAGTTTATTTCCAGTATCAGTTTCATCAGCTTGTACAACCTGGAAATGTGGAACTGGAACACTTATTACATCCACAAATTCATTTTCACTGCTGATAACTGCAGTTGCAGATGAAGCTGGCAGTGGAGTATCTGCAATAGTATATTGTATGTTAAGAGCTGAAAGTGCATTCTTGCCGCTTGCGCATGAATATTGCTAGTTGAGACGAAGTCGAAACCAGCAATCATGCAAAAGCGGCAAGCGCACTTTTAGCTCGTAATATACATACTATTTTTTCGACGACTGAGCATATTATTAAAGGAAAATATCAAATTTAATTTTATCGCAAAAATTAATTGACAATCAAGTTAACATTACTTGCGCAGTCTATGACATGTGACGCGATTATTTCCACAAATGACGGGCGTTGTCAAGGAAACATTCGGACGTGGCTACCTATTTTGTTCACGCGGAAACCCAAAACGCTCGGCGAGCGGCAAAAAGATGAAAACGCACGCTCAGCGGCAAATGTCAACTTTCTGTTGTCAAATGACAGTGAGAAAAATCTACTTTCGATGTCAGTCGTCGAAAAAGTAATGTTTGTTAAAATTAATTACAAAAAATAAAAATTTTTGTACACATCTTACCCTGCTGTAGTGTTGTACGATCGGAGTCGTAGCTCGAATCTAGCCCACATATCGACAGTTTCAAAACTGCCAACAATTTTTCCTCCCAGTCCTTATATACAATTAATATTTTGGAGCCACCGCCGGTAATGTAAAATCCACACTTTTCACTGGCTACCTACTTTTTTAAACCTTTTTTAATTGATTCGTATTTTGCTTTCAATACACTTGAGTCCCTTTGGACAGCCGCAGGATTTCTCGCATTGAAGGATGCGGCAACTTTCTCCCATGCTTCGGATTTCTCTTTCCATATGACCGCATCGGAAACCTTATTTTCAATAACATCCTTATAATCTAAAACTATGTCCACCAACAACCTGGTCTCTTGCTCTGTATAATTTACAGCACGTTCACGTTTGGCTTTAATTCCACCGTTTCCAGCCATTATTACACAAACAACACCTGACTAACCTCAATAAACTAAAAAATATACGGTACCTCCCACCCAAGTAAAGCGCCCTTTCGTGCTTTTCAAGAATACTTCGACACTCAACATCACTCCGTTTTGCTGATACAATGAAATGTTATGAACCAGTTATTTATAAAAAAAACCATAAAAAAATTAGTTTTGCCGACGACCATACCTCAAAAGTTGATGTTGCCTTCATTTTCAGAGGACCTATCGTATGAAAACGATCCAAGACTTCAGGAAGGTTTCTGGCGACCGGAATCGTGTACACATACGAACATACATACCCCGCACAGCACGTTTAGGCACCCCCAAATACGGGGGAGGGATCTAGTGGACTGGGGTCTTCACCAAAAGATCCGCACAGCCGAGACCGAGATTTGATATACTGGGTTCAATAGTCGGTTGGCTCGAATTTTAGAGATATTTGAGTCAGAGTGGTTTTCGATATGAGGGAATTTCAATACTTCGTACACTTCGTGCCGAAGTAACTAGGTAAATCAAAACTAATCTAACTGAAAACTAATCAACAACAACACGTGAACACCTAACCTCAATAAACTCTGACTACTGTAAACAAATCATCATCATCATCAAATAGCGCTACAGCCCATCACAGGCCTTGGCTAACTCAAGGATCCGTCTCCATTCTGGTCGGTTCTGCGCTGTCACTTTCCAATGGCGTATTCCCAAGATCTTCAGATCTTTGCTCTCGATTAGTATTTTTAGTGCACGTGGTTTATATAAAGTCCGCACATTCCAACTACATATCCTTATATGATTGTCCGTTTTTCGCGCATAAACAAATCACATTTCTCTTTAACTACTACTTCCACGTTAGCTCGTGTTCACTCCCACTTAACTTTCCTGAACATAGCCGGTTATCTTCCCAGCAAAGAGGTAGCCAAAATGTTATAAACCGTCGCATAACTAACCACTGGAAAAATCCACATGGAAAGACGCAAACAAGTTATCTGACAGATTTATCTAACGCATAATTTATTCTTATGGATAGCTAACAGGTACTTTATCTGGACATTGAAAGACAGGCCCTAAGAGACTAAAGTAAACGAATAAAATATAATCATATAAAAGTGTCCACTAAACACTAAAGTCGGAACACTTAAACACGTCTGCAGCATGCACTGAACGAAACTATCCACACTGAGTGACTGCGCTTCGCTTCGCTTCGCTTGTCGGGCTGGACCTTCTCAGGGTCCCTGTGCTGAAACAGCTTTAGCCGTTGGGCTTTTACTGCTTGCTGGTGTTACGCCTTTAGGCCTGGTCTTTATGGGTCTGTCAAGATCCGTCTTGGACGTTTCTTTCTCTGTTGCTGGGTTCCAGCAACTGGGGCGATCGCTCGGATCGCTGGCAGGTTTGATTGGTCAATGCTACTGAAGCAAGTTTCGGAAATGTCCTTGGCGTAGCTCAGTAGTGGATCCATGCCGAGGTCGTTTGCTATATTTTCGTTCCGGATGTACCATGGAGCCCCGGTTAGTTTTCTGAGGGTAGCCGATTGCATACTTTCCAGGCGTCTCCTGTTGGTAGCTGATAGGTACGTCATCCAAGCTGGGGCTGCATACGTCATGATTGGCCTGATGTACTGCCGATACGTGTTCAGCCGAGTCTGTAGAGGGAGGCCCTTGTGACATGCAAGGATCGGATAGAGCATCGATCTTGCCTGTCGAGCCTTGGTGATGATGATGTCTGCATGCTTCGCAAACGTGAGCTGGCGGTCTATCGTCACCCCTAAGTACTTGACGGCGTTGCTCCATGGTATGTCACGTTGTTGTACCTGGATCGTTGGGATGCTGGTTGATAGCCTTCTGGAGAAGGCGATGGCTTCCGTCTTGTCGGCGTTTAGTCTCAGTCGCCATCTCCCGTACCAGTCTGGTAGCTGGTCAAGTTGGCGCTGCATTGTCCTGGTCGCTGCTCCTGGCACCCTTGATTTTCTGTACAACATGACGTCGTCCGCGTATATTGCGCATTTGACGTCACGTGCACAGGGGATGTCGTTGATGTAGGCGTTGAAAAGTGCAGGTGAAAGGCATCCTCCCTGGGGGACTCCTGCTTCCATCGGTGTTGCTTGTGACAGCTTGTCTTCTACTCTGACTACGAAGCTCCTGTTCGTTAGGTAACTGTTCAGGAGCTGTGTGTAGGCCGTTGGGAGTCCTTGGTCGTCTGAGAGCTTCACAAGGAGCCCTTGGATCCACACCTTGTCGAACGCTTTTTCTGTGTCCAGGAAAACAGCGACGGTAGTTTCGCCTCGATTAAAGTTTTCGGCGATGTCATCTATGACTTTAACGAGTTGCAGCGTCGTGGAGTGTCCTTGCCTGAATCCAAACTGTTCAGGACGGTAGTGGAGGTGTGGTCTGATGCGCTTCAGCAGAATTCTTTCAAATATTTTCGCTAGCGCTGGCAGCAGTGATATGGGCCTGTAGTTGTTAGGCTCCGTCCTTCGCTTTCCTGGCTTGGGCAGCATAATAATAATGGCACGCTTCCATGAGCCAGGAAAGTGCCTATGGGTGATGATCCCATTGAATACCCTCGTGATGTACGCAAGCGTCGCCTTCGGAATATTTTGCAATGCGGCATATGATATCCCGTCTATGCCTGGGGCTTTGTGACGACTTTGGCGCAGTATCACGTCTTTCACCTCGCTGGGCGGAACAAATGGGATGTGTTCGTCTGGGACGGTGGCTAGCAGCGTTTCCAGTCTGTTGCTGATTCTGCGTGTGTGCAGTTCATCGGTGGTGTCGTTGGGCGTAAAGTTATGCTGGAGGGTGGTGGCGAAGATGTCAGCTTTGTCCTGTGGGTCGTAGGTGGGTCCGTTTGGACCTAGGATAGGACATGGGGGACCGTCCTTTCTCTTTAGCGCCCTGTTGAGCCGGTAGGTATTGCCTGCTCGTTGCAGGGTGTCCCTCACGTGTTGGTTCCAACCCTCGGCGTAGAACTCCCTGATAGCCACCTTCAGGGATTCCTGCTTGTTGTTGAGCTGGCGTTTGATGGCGGGGTCCCTCGTGAGTTGCCATCTTCGCACCAACTTCCTTTTCTCCCTGATGGCTGCTTTTAGGTATAGCGGCAGTTGTGGCGTCCCGCGATTGCAGTCCAGGGTCTGCGTTGCGTCCTCAAAAGCCTCGGTTATGTTTTGAGTTAGGCTTTGTACGCAGTGGTCGATGTCATTGGGCGTGGCGATGTTGGGGTTGCCGTTTTCTACTTTACGTTGTAGTTGCTCGTTGTACCGACGCCAGTTAGTGACGCGTCGAGTTGAACGCCGGGGCCGCGTTTGCCTCGGATCTGCTTCCACTGTGATTAGGAGTGGTAGGTGGTCCGAGCTTAAGTCTTCCACGGTTTCCAATGCATATTAAAACGGCATATCTTTAACCAAGATGATGTCAAGCACGTCAGGTTGGTTCCGATGGTTATCAGGGATGTGTGTTGGTGATCCTGGGCCAACGATCTCATAGGTTTTACCGGATGCGTGGTTAAATAGCTTCCGTCCTTCCGTGCTGTTGATTCGCGAGCCCCAAGCCTGATGCTTGGCGTTCAGGTCCCCTGCTAGCAGCGTCGGGAGATTGTGTGACATGAAGTCGTCAATGTTTTGCGTTGCTAGGGGCCTGCTCGGTCGCCGATAGGCTGATATCAGCCTGAGGTCTCTGCCGGAAACTCTTATTTGCACGCCCGTAGCCTTCAGGTCGTTTGGTTGCAGTGCTAGTTGCTGTTGTGCGATGTTGTTTTTTACCAGGATCGCGGTGCCGCCTTTGGTTGGGACTCCTGGTATTTGAGGCCTGTCCGTGCGGTAGGTTTGGTAATTGGCAAATGTTAATACCTCTTTCGCTACCAGATGCGTTTCATTTAGCATCGCTACATCCACGTTGAATATCTTCAAGAAGTTTTTAAGTTCTTGTTTCTTCTTCTGGATGCCGTTGGCGTTCCAGTGGATGACGGTTAGCTTTTTGTGTACTGGTGTGTTATTCATTGAGTTATTGCACTAACACATCACTTATTGCTGCCAGCAGCAGCCCGATGATCGGCCTTCCCTCCTGGTAGGCTTTTGAGATATTGTTTATCCACTGGACCAGTCTTTCCAGGTGGATAGAAAATCCCAGAACTGAGATGCAGCCCTCCGTTGTTGGACTGCCGGAGAGGGTTTCTTTGTGCTTCCTGGCAGCAGGTTTGGCGCCGGTGGCAACTTTGGATGCTTTGGCCGTGGAGACGGTTTTTGTGGGGTCACGCTTGGGGGCAGCGACAGACTTAGGAGCGGCAGCAGACTTAGTCTTTGTAGCGGTAGCATGCACTGGAGTGGCAGCTTGTATAGGAGCGGCAGCATGTTTGGGAGCAGCAGCGGTTCTGGCGGCAGTGCTCTTGGGAGCAATAGCGACATCGGTGGCGGCAGCGGGCGTCATAGCTGCATGAACTTGAGCGATGACGGTTTCCGTTACCCTGGTGACGGGTGCGGAGTCGCTTGCCGTGGCAATTGGTGCTCGTTGCTTGTTTCGCCGTCTGCCTTGTAGTTGGAAGCCGTCGTCTTCGTCTGACTGTGCAGTGAGTGTGCTATCTTCTAGCAGTGGGCCCCTTGCGGGTTCCTTTTTTCTCAGCTCTGCTTGATAGGCTGGGCACTTGCGATAGTTAGCAGGATGCGGTCCTGTGCAGATTACGCACGTTGGCAGCTCCTCCTGTCCCTTTTTGCAGTCCTTCGCGTAGTGGCTTTTAGCGCATCGAACACAGCGCGGTGCAAAGCCACAGTTGAGACTTGAGTGGCCAAAGCGCTGGCACGAGAAGCACTGCGGGATGACGCTCTTTGATTTGAAGGCTTCAACTCTGACTTTTCTGCAGAATAGGAGCTCGGTGATGCCGTAGATAGATTTGGTGATTGGCATGTTCTTCAGGCACACGAGGAAGGTATTTGAATGTTGCCGCCCTTTGCCTTGTAACTTTTTGACATAGGTTACAGTGTGGCCCTTGTCAGTCAGCTCCTCAGTTATTTCCTCGGGCTTGATGCTGGAAGCCAATCCTTTTATTGCCACCTTAATTTCTCTTTCCGTTGAGAGCGTGTAGGTGTGGAATTCTACTTGAGATTGTTTCAAGTATTGTTGGATGACTCTGAATTCGGAAGGCCCCTCTGCATATATGCGAGCACCTTGTCCTGACGCTCTTATGTCCACCGGCTTCTGAAGGACGGTTTTCAGGGCTCTAGCATGATGCAGGAAGTTGTCCATCCTGTCGACAATGATAGGTGGCACCTTCTGCTTGGGTTTTGGTGCGGGAGGAGCTGGTGTGCCGTCCGTTGCCGGTCGCTTTGTTGCCTCGCTATAGCTTAGCGGGGCTGCAGGATTGTCGACATCCATGTCGCTCTCGTCGCTACTGGTGTCGCTGCTGGAGCTGCTGGTGGAGCTGCCCGTCTTCTGGCGTTTGGCGCCTCGAGAAGAGCTAGCGGTTGCTCTCGCCTCTGCATCCGGCTTGGAGCGGGGCTGCTGATGAACTGGCCGCGGTGGATCTTCCTCCGTCGCGGGTACAGTACTGACGAGGTCCTGGGTGGCGGACATGGCACTCGATGTACGTATGTTGACAATTCTTTTAACTATGCGCGCCCGGAGAACCAACCGGCTATTGCCCTGGACTCCCCGGACCGCTGTAGCTTTCGAACTTTCTCTTTCCTGATTGGCTCACTAGGCTCGATGTGCTTCGCTCGCTGCTCAGGTCGGAATCGCCAGCAGGGTGGGCTTTATATAGCCCCGGCGTCGTAATGTCTCGAAGCGTCAAGTCGACGCGTGGGCTAGGCGGAGGGTTCCAGGCGCTTCTGCTCCAGTCCTTTTGATGTCGCCGCGGCCGCAGCGCTGGCCCGCCGGCGCCAGTCTTTACCCGAAGGAAGGGCAACGGGACAAATTCTAAAGGCGCGTATCCATTTGTTGCGTATCCACGTAACGTATCACCGTCGCGTATCAAGATACGATACGTGCAATGTGCAACGTACTGAGTTTTTTCTTTGTATCATTGTTGCGTTTATGTTAAAAACGGAGGATACGCTATTCCGATACGGAGTAGTAGT
Organism: Agriotes lineatus; assembly: GCA_940337035.1. Taxonomy (NCBI): domain Eukaryota; kingdom Metazoa; phylum Arthropoda; class Insecta; order Coleoptera; family Elateridae; genus Agriotes; species Agriotes lineatus. Next base: position 22,715 of record CALNHX010000658.1, read on the forward strand.
CAGTACTGTTCACGATCACATGATGTCTTTGCAAATAACAGCTGCCTCGTATATTTTTATTCAATCTATATTAAAATAAACAAAAACCTCCGCGTTGGTGGATGTCAAAACTGTATACAAGCAGGGAAGTGTACAGTGGTTCAAGTTTATTGGCCTACTTGAATTTTCAGCCTATAGCTGGGTTGTACAAAAATTTTACAAGAATGCACCCAACTGCTTTTGAGTTTCTGCTATTCTTTCTCTTCTTAGGGCAGCCAGAAGATATTCCATCTTCTTCTTGCATATGTTTACAGACTGTTTCATTTCTTTTGAAATATCCGCCCACGCATCCTGCTTTCGTAATTTATTATAATGATCTAGATGTTTCGGGTTCCAAATGAGGTCCTTTTTACGGTAAATTTCTATAAACCGTAAAGTTTTCTCTTTACTGCAGACCATTTGTGCAAAAATATGGCCGTAATAAACAAACAACTACCTGTCACTACAAATTTGATTACCAGCTCGGTGCAAGTCTGCGACCGGAATGAACATGCAACGCGATGATAACTTGCCGTCTATCCTGATTTCACTCCGTGTCGTTGCATTTCTTTGATGTCACGGCGAAAAACCGCCAAATGACCGATCGGGTCCGTTGCGTTTCTTTGTATCACATTTTGATACGCAACGGTGCAACGTTTTCCCGTCTCCACTGATACGCAACGATGATACGATACGTGGATACGCAACAAATGGATACGCACCTTAAGTGTGCCCGCAGCACCGTAACACTATCATGATTCACACCACTCGTTTTCAGTTAACCTGCTTACTACCGTAATAATTATTTGTTTTAACTCATTACTGAATGTATTTTAAAAGGTAAATATCGTCAAACAATGAAAATAAAAAATACCAACATAATTTTGTGATTTTACAAAGCATAATACAACTAATAATTTTCTTAAATTATTGGGGGGGATCTGCCCCCCCCAAACGAATTTTTAAGGGGGCTCGGGCCCCCTCAGGCCCCATGGAGTCGACGCCTATGTCGGGGTGAATTTGTTGCAGCTTTGAAGCAACAAATTCACCAAAAATATTGCAGCGATTCTTTGCGTTTGTTTTTGCTTTTTTGTTTAAGGCATTTGACATTAACCTTAAGGCACATGTTGCCTCCTCCATTATTTTGTCGGTATCCGTTCTTTTTCGCTTACGAATTGGAACCAGCGATCGGCCGTTGGAGGTTGAAGCTGCCGGCTTCAGGCTGTTGTCAGGTTGTACATCAAAATTCATGATTTCCAGTTCACTGTCCTGCAATTTATTAAATAAAAAATTAATCAAAGTAGCGGTATTTAATTTCTATTTAACTACCTCATTTTGTGCTTCGTCTACGAATTCACACTCAAGCGTGTCTTCTAAATCGTCAACCATGACTTCTGAAGTTGTTGAGGCAGCTGAAGGCATTGCCTCGTGGCAGGAACTGATGCTGTCTGTTGCGCTTCGCGGCGTACAATGCTCCTAGACGAAAAACATCAGCTCGTAGTACCAAATTGTTGGCTGGTAGATCTATAAATGTTGTAACGTGCATTTTTAAGTTAAATTAAAACCTATGAACGACAATTACTTACATCATCCTCTCCGGTACTAGTTTTTATGGACTGCTCATGCTTCCTATGTTCAGTTAGGAAGTTTGTCTTCAAACCGTGAAAGTTTGCTTTCATGTCATTTACGGTGACGTTTGGTTTTACTAATTGTAGAACCGTTTCTATGGCTTCTAAAGCCCTCATCCTACTATGTTTATTTTTATAGTCTTTGGACTTTACAGCATATAAACAGGGATGCTTTTTATACTCGTCCACGAGAATGTTTACTTGCTCCCTCGACCAAGACATTTTCTTCCACAACAGCAACAATAACAAAAACAATAATAATTTAACGACAGCAACAATAACAAAAACCAACAATAGTATTTAACAACAGCAACAAAAACAATATATAACAAACAAATAAAACGTAGATAGGAGCGCGAACACTAAACACGTGGTTACACAATGCTAATAAAATGCAGAATGCAGGTTATGTTTGCATTTTGCGTCATGCGCTGGACGTTTAGTCTGATTACGATACTTCTGCGCATTTTTTCACGCAGATTTACCAGACTATTCAATTCATCTGTCATCTGTCAAAAAGTGACCAATGAAAACCCAGAATTCTGACGTACGAAAGTATTCATGTGACTATTTTAAACAAATGTGATTTTTATTAGAAAAAGTCAATATTAGTGTTCTGTTACTATAGAAATTGCGTAGTTTGTTGCTAGATTTACTAAAAATTAATTTGATAAAGTAGTTTGGTTCATTAAATAGTCCTTCGAATACCATTCTTAGTCAAAGTTAAGTAGATTATTTTTGCGGTGGTATCACTACTCATGTCCATTGCGCTTGGGATTAATCGTACCAAAGCGCAATGGACATTCGTGACACCATCGCAAAAATAGTCGACATAACTTTGACTACTCATGGTATTATAAGTGAATATTTAGAAGAAGTTCTAAATAATTTTCATGAAAATTCAGCGCAAAATTTAGCAGCTAATTTTCTGTATGCAACGGTGCTTAATATTTTTATGAAAAATTACAAGTAAATTTTGCATAAAATTTAGCGTCGTGTCATACAGGCTTTAGAGTACAAAAATAAACGATAGATAGTGGTAGTAGTAGTTATCAATAAACTTAACTGACATAAAAATCTAATTTATTAACTTCAATCTAACTTAAAATAATTACTTGTAAGCTAAATTATCGTAATAGTTCCATGCAGTTTCCGAAATTACTGTTTTAAGCGCTTGAAGATGTTCGTACTTTGATTGTGTAATTACCGGATTTTTTTATATAGTGGCATAATAGTATGATTTTCATTTAATTTGGGATTTTGTCGAAAATCGCGGTAGTGTTCATCTTTATAGTTTAGTTTATACTTGATAGACATGTGATCATACCGAAGGCTTCTTGTATCACTCACAGTAGGATCTCCTGCGCGTAGGCCTGGTCTTATACTTGAATAATATTTTATTTCATACTGCCCGGAAAATATGACTTTGCGTGATTAATTTGAGTCCGGAAAGTGGAACATTACATCACCTCTTGTCTTTTTTATAAAAAATGTCATAAATTTTCATAACACGTTTATTAGAAGATAGAACAATAATAAACCTTATGCTTAGTTAATACTTATGGTTATGGTGCAGTTTGAATTTTCAGCTATGGTGATGGCTGATAGTTGATTGCGATGCACTCCCTTACTAACCGTTGTGGATACTACGTTGCTAGTGGAATTTTGTTGAAGAACTTGTACGAAATTTTTTCCTCCCTGGATCATTCTAGCTACCTTTCTCTTTCCCTCAATAGATTCCTCTACATATTTTTCGGCTGCAGTGGGGCTCTTCCATCCACCATGCCGTTTTAAAATTTAAATTTCGGCCCCAGCATTCGCAAGCAAAGTTGCTGATGTGCGTAATTTTCGGTAGGCTGCTATTTTTGAAGGTATTCCCCCAATCAAGTGAATGCGAGCTCTTTGGGAAACGCACTTGCCTTGCCAATAATTTAGAAAAAATGCTTTCTCGGTGTAGTTTTTTTGTCGCAAATTCCGATATTGTCTGTAGATATCCATAAAGTTGATTCCATCGCAATCATTTATGATTGTAAATACGCGGTAACCATGGGTTTTTTTATGGCGGATTGTGACAACTAGCTGGGTCCCAGTGTCCTCCACGTCGTCGATACTCAGGTTGTACAGCTCCTCACGTCGGCATCCACCAGCAATGTCAAGCATAGAAACGACCTAGAACAATAAAAACAAAGTTGCTATAGGAATGTAAACAGGAGTTGTGTTGACCTTTAGATATTTTGAAATGGGAAAATGGTCTTTTTTTCGATATTTTTTACTTTTTACTTTAAATTATCGATCTCGCCTTTTTTACCTTTAAAAATAAAATATAAAAATCCAGTTAACCTACCTTCAGTAAAAGGTAATCCTTACTGGGCGCTTCTTTGAGAAATCTATTTATTTCCTTCTCGAGCAAAAACTTTGCTCTGTATGGGTCGATGGTCGATGTCCTACTGATTGCTTTTTCAGGAAAGCTGTCAGTTTTGAAAATTTTGATATATCTGCGTTTTCGTTGACCAGTAATGTTGATTGTAACATCGAGTACTTGGACCATAGACCGGCGCTGTTTAACTTTTTGGACTAAGAATAAAAAATGTATTACAGTAAAATAGGGAATTCTTGTTTAATTGCAATACTTCCTTACCGCATCTAAAAAGTGCGCCAACATTATCTATTCGTTGACCGTTTTTTCCACTCTAAAATTTTTCCGCCACGCGGAAAGAAGTTGGTATTCCTTGTCATACCTTGTAGAGGATTTGCTTGGAATCAATTTTCCCATTGCTTCGGTGCTTTTGGATAAAATTTCTTCCATGTTTACGTCTCTCGAAGAAGATCCAACGTTTATTTTTTTGAAACAAAATAAACTGACAAACAACTGCGTCACTGTTATTATGACTGACCGATGTAAAAGGCGACTTGACTGAAATTGAGTAGATATCAATCTGACAATACCGATGCCTCTTAAAATTTATAGCTATAAACGGGGCTGTGCGCGCTGTTGCGCGGTCTATCCGCCCTGTTGTGCGGTCTATCCGTCCTGTTGCGCGGTCTATCTGCCCCTACCGTCCACCTAACCAAAGAAGAGGGCTCTTGGGGCTCCGCCCCCCTCCAAGGGGGGCCTCGGGGCTCCGCTCCTGTCCAAGGGGCTCTCAGAGCTCTACCCCTCTCCAATGCAAACGCAAATTCCACTGCTACCTTAACCCGCATTCGCTCGATCAGGACATCGCGTCTGCAATTGTGACGACACACACGTCTGGATCGTTCTCCTTTGTTATACAGGGTGTTAATTAAGTACGTAGACAAACTTTAAGGGGTGATGCCTTGATCAATTCTAAGATAAAAGGTTCAGACAAACATGGGACCTAAACGGCTTCGTTTTCGAGATACAGGTTGTTGAAGTTTAAACAAAGACAGTTTTTTTTCAAAAATTTGGAAAACGGATAGAGGTATTCTAATGAAACTTGGTGTAGGTTAGTATTTCATAAAGTGGCATTGTTCAGTCAAAATAAATTTAATTTATTTCCACCAGTGGTGTGCATCGGGGCGATCTCAGTTACCTTATTTTAGAAAAATGTGTTACGCCACTGTTTTTTAGAAAAAAGTTTTGTAGCTATTGTAAGATTGTTTTTATTTAAAAAAAATTTTTAAAAGCTTCTTTGAACTGTATTTTGAAAACGAAGCCGTTTGGATCCCATTAACGTCCAACGTACGAAATTGCTGTTACAGATTTTTCCATGTTTCTCGCAAAATGTTTATTCTATCAAAAAAATAAAAGATACATCTTTTATATAGTTTCAATGGATAAAGCTAAAAAACTTGTCGCATTGACTAAAAAACAGTGGCGTACCAGATGTTTTTGAAATAAGGTAAGTGGGGTGGCCCCGATGCACGCCACTGGTGGAAATAAATTAAATTTATTCTGACCAAACAATGCCACTTTATGAAATACTAACATACACCAAGTTTCATTACAATACCTCTAGGCGTTTTCCATCAAAGGCGCCGACTCGAGTATCGTTGAGAATGTTCGAGATCGAGGCTAGGACTATAAAAGCGACGATCGTGCCTCGACACTCAATTAGTCGACGATTAGCGTTCGGAGCGATAAGTACTTACTAGCGAATTGCGAACTTTAAACGAAGTGTTCAGTGTTCTACTGCTGTATTCTGATTGTATCGGTGTTGTACATTTATTCTTTGGAATAAACTCGTCTACGCAGTAACGATCGTGCATTATTTTGACCCCACCATCCTGACACGTATAACATTATTAATAAAGAAGAATGGAACGTTGGCTTAAAGGCCTTAAACGTGTTGCAACAAAATCTTCTAACGACGCCGAATGTTCAAAAGCAGTACGCGCGGAGTATACAGCAATTCCCGATCAAGACGGTGATGCAACGACGTCAAGCTATAGGGTTTCAAACGCGATAAAAAGGAAATACGATGAATCATATATCCAAGGGCGGATCTTTTTTGGGAGGGGCACAAGGGTCAGACGGGCAAAAAGTGTTCTAAAATTTGGTATTAACAAACCACATACAACACTAACTGTAAGAAATATACTTGTAATTTTAATATACAGGTTATTAATATGAAAATAGTAAAAAAAATACATATATAATAACGACAGTTTTCTTTTATGTTTTCTGCTGAAGATATCTAGTACTTCGTTAACGTTCATTTTTGACGCAATGTCTTGATGGATATGCATTAAAGCCAGTCCATTCAAACGATCTTCTGTCATCCTGCTGCGAAGATATTGTAACCACCTTGCGATCAGGCAGCTGCAAACGCGTGAGCCACAGCCGCCAGGAGACGACCTTGGGGACAGCTGCGGACGAATGAGGTCATTGTTCCAGAACTTCGAGAAACGGCCTGAAACAAATCTTTAGCTCCGGCTATTTGTTTCGTCATTTATTCATTTCCGGGCCAGCCTGTATATTTTCACTTGAGTTATAATTCGCTGTATTTCAAACGATATCAAATTTTGTTCGCGCAAAAGTGCTGGTTTTGGTTTTTCCGAAATTCACTTATCTCTCCGCGCCAGCGAGCAGCTATTCCGTTGTTTAGCGGGCATTCGATTTTTGCATTCAGTTGAAGTAACTTGCTTCTACGAAGGCATTTCCGCGTGCTATTGCACCGATTATTAATTAACTTCGTTTGTGAGCTGATGACTAAAATCAGCTCTTAGACGTCATTCTTACACGCCATTCTTCAACGTCATTCTTAAACGCCATTCTTAGATGCCGTTTTTAGACGTCTTCTTATTTGGGTCTCCTTATTTAACACCGTAATTAATAACTTGGACCCGCAACTCCTTTCTGGAATGTCATCTTGAGCTTGCCAAGTTGTAACAAGGAGCGTCCGTTCCATTATCAATTTCGGCCACGAGTTCGATGCTGCTGTTGGCTGGTACGCTAAGATAATCCTGGACCAATTCAGTGGCTGCCGGCGACGTTTTTTATCACAACCCAGGTTAGTCTTGTTTCAACGTTTGTTGATAACCCCGTCCGCCCATGAATTGTTGGCTGAATCGATTTTAACGACGCTTCAGATTTATAATTTACAAATTTAAACTCCGTTAACGTGTAATGTATTAATTGATCACAAGTCTACGCTTTACACATTCAAAACATAATGTATTAATTGTTCACAAATTTACAATTCACAAATTTAAAGTTTTGCTAAATGCTCATATGAATACGTATTAAGAATTTTGTAAAAAGTGCCCTCACGCCATTTTATCATCATTACCGACATAACGGTTAAAACATATGACAGTGGTAAGCTTACTCCTTCATTGAGTTGTAATCATATTCAATCCAAGAGCCCAAAAGAGGTTCACATATTTTTTTGCTGTGCGTGCTGCATTTTCAGCATTAGTAATATACTGTATTATATACTGTATTTAAACCGTTTAATATTGTGATAAACAATTTACAGACTTAGTAACGATGTTGCAAGCAACTATTAATTATTAATTAAATAAACCTAATTCTTGCTATAATTTTATTTATTTCTTGAAATCTGTGATTTCTGGCGCCCTGTGTTTTTTATTATTATAAGAGCTTGCAGCAGTTCAGCTGATGATAGAAATCTGCGACCCAAGGCCACCGAGATTGAGCTAGTTAGGTCATTGCGGTGAGTAAGAACATTTCAGAGATACCGTGGTGTATAAATGATAAGGGGGTTGATCTGCGATTATACTACCATTGATTATTATTAGTAATCGATCGCAGGTTGGCTTCTTTATTGTTTCAGGCCTTGGATCCAGAACTTCGCGAAGCAGCCGGGCCGCTGCGGATATGAGTCACGACCGAGGTTAATACACGCGACACGTCACCGTTGCCGGAATGGTCTCGACGCTTCCAGGAGGGAATTAGCCGGCAATATAGATATGCGTTCGCAGGAATAGAAGTGAGTTTTCATCCAGTTCTCATCATACTCGAAGCGCGTAATATAAATGAACCCGTATATATAACCATATAAATCCTTAATGTTTAAGTCGTGAATAAATAGCCACACAAATTAATTGATGTTTAATCCAGCGCATATAAATAAATAGTGTATCGTTGTTAGAAGTAGTTCGTAGTTTAAGTAATTCGTGTGTTTGTAAATAATAATAATTACTCGTTGTCAACATCCCATTTTACAACTGAAAGTAAAAATATGTTTAAATAGCCATAATATTGTAACTAGCAACGAAAGGAGCTCTAACACTGATATGAAGTTACCTGCATATGGGAGTCACAATAGATTTTTTCGATTTTCTAACGTTACACTTCCAAGTGTCAGGTTTCCTGATTCGCTTCTTCCCTTTTCCGATGATTCAGTATGTTGTTCTTCACCTTCCATTTCAAATAAACAATATTGCTTTGAATATTCCCGTAAACAAATGCCCACCAAACGTTGCACAATATTGCAATATTTTATAGGTTAGGATACACAGCATACACAGAGCGCAAGTCTTTATGTATAAGATCTAAACAGCTGATTCAATCGCAAAATTGGTATTAAAGGGAACCAACTCCGGAACTTAGTTCCTTTCTCCACCAACTCGATTCTGACTACTAGATGTAACAAGATAACGTAAAATAGGAGTTAGTTCATTTTATCACCATTCGATCCGCAGGGTTTGAAAATATACCAATAATATAAATTTCAAAATGTCGAGATTATGGAGTTAGTTCCTTTTAATAGTCACCGATTAATTTATAGATAATTCGATTCAATTAGCATAGTTTATTAAACATATGTAGGATTAATTATTTTATAATATTTACATCATTTTATTGTAAACTAAGACAATTTGAGCTTTGAACTTTCGGAGAGGCTCCTCCAACTGGCAAATGTTAGAGCCCAGAAAAGTTAATGTTTTTCTTATTTTTTTAGGGTACATCACATTAAATAAAAATATTATAGCGATTATTGCTTCCACCGCCTCTGTGAAAGTAGGGACCTCTGCAATTTTTACGTAGTCCATCATACACACATAGTACGAGTTGGTAGAAGCAAACCAATCAGTACCGCTAGTTGCCGTTGGCACAATAGTAGGCAGGATGCTGGGTTCCTGTAAAAATTAATATTCCAGCAATAATTTTTGGCGAAAAATTAATTTAGAACTTACATTTTTAACAAGCGCTCAGGGATCCTCTTTAAATAGTAACGGCAGAAGGATGAATAATACCTTTAACACCACCCAAAACAATATATTAGACAACAACAAAGTAAAAAATGAAAAACCTTGGATAACTCCAGAAATACTTAATCTGATGGAAGAGCGGAGGACAACTAAGAACAAAAATATTGACAGGTACAAACAATTGCAAAGTACAATTCAGTATAAAATAAGAAAAGCCAAAGAAGATTGGATGAGAGAAAGGTACAGGGAAGTAGAAGAAGCACTAGAAAAACATGACAATTTCAACGTGCATAAAATAATCAGACAGACCTGCGGAAAATTCGGCAAGACTCGACATAACAGCATAATAAATTCTGAAAACCAACTCATCACAACTAAAAAAGAACTTAAAGAAATTTGGGAAGAATTTGTTGGAAAAAATTTCATGACAACAGAAGAGAAGAAGATTGATTAAGATCCGAAGAACGCGGACCAGATATATTAAAAGCAGAAGTGATTAGAGCTCTCAAAACAATGAAACATGGAAAGGCTGCAGGTCCTGACGGTATTTCTAACGAATTTCTAAATCTTGTGGAAGATGACAACATTGATCTGCTAACAAACTTTTTCAACCAGATATACAAGACAGCTATTATTCCTAAGGACTGGCTGCAGTCAGTATTCATTACTGTCCCCAAATCACCAAATGCCAACAAATGTGATCAATTCCGCCTCATAAGTCTCATGAGCAACATGCTGAAACTATTCCTGAAAATAGTTCAACCATGACTATAGGAAGTGCGAAACAGATCTCGACGACTCACAGTTTGGTTTCCGTCAAGGAATAGGAACACGTGAAGCACTTTACAGTTTCAATATTCTGTTACAAAAATGTAGAGATCAGCAGAAAATTGTGTATGCATTCTTCATAGACTTCCAGACTGCATTTGACAATGTGGGTCACGACAACTTAATTAAATTACTCCCAAGATAAAAGGCTAGACGCGGAAGACATCAAGTTTCTGAGAAATCTGTATTGGAATCAGTCTGCAACAGTTAGAATTAACGACGAAATCACAAAACCAATTCCAATAAAGAAAGGTGTCAGACTGGGTTGCATCATGTCGCCGATACTATTCAACATCTATTCGGATGACATTTTCGCCAAGGCGTTACAGAATATAAATGAAGGCATCAAAGTCAACGGTAAACTTATAAACAACCTGCGCTATGCAGACGATACGGTAGTGTTTGCTGATAATGCAGAAGGTTTACAACGATTAATTGATGCTATAACAGCCGAAGGAAATACCATGGGTCTGAAAATAAACACACAAAAAACAAAAACCATTGTATTCAGCAGGAGTCCAAATGACCAAATTAACCTTATCATATATGGTCAGCGTATCGAAAAAGTTTCCAAATTTAGATATCTTGGAAGCTGGGTGACGGAAAACACGGACCCAGATTTAGAGATACGTACGAGAATAGAAACTGCTAGATACACTTTTATTAATATGAAGACACTTTTAACTAATCGAAGCTTAAACCTGGCCGTACGCTACAGATTTGTCAAGTGCTACGTATATTCAACATTCTTATACGGGGCTGAAACATGGACTCTGAAGAAAAACACAGAAAAAAAGTTACAAGCATTTGAGTTCTGGGTTTTCAAACGAATGTTGCAGATATCATGGACAGAGCACGACGAGGTTCTTAGAAGGGTCGGTAGAGATAAAGAACTAATAAGAGAAATAAAAAAGCGAAAAACCTCTTACCTTTGGCACATATACAGGAACAATAAGTACTACTTGCTTCAACTTCTTATGGAAGGGAAAATAGAAGGAAGAAGAGGTGTAGGACGAAGGAAATGCTCCTGGCTCAAGAATATCCGAGACTGGACCGGATTGAAAACACATTCGCTACTTAGAACAACGAAAAACAAGGATGAATTTGCCAAAGTTGTTGCCAACCAACAATAATGAAGATGGTACTATTGCGGAAATATAAAGCGGCACACTAAAATTTACCTAAGTTAAATTATCTGAATGAATTCATTGTCGATGTTATCTCACGCTGCTTATATTGCATTACCCAGTTTCTTTTGGTTCATTGGCATGTGGTAGATAGGATTTCATAAACAATTAGGAAGGCAAAATTACAATATTCAAATATAAAAAGGGTGCTACAGGACTTGTCCCGGTTTATGTTTCCGCGACTGTACCTTAAGAAGAAGAAGAAAAAGGATTAAATAAGAGTCGCTTTAATTGTCTGAAAAATAATCAAGATATTAATTATAGATAAAATACGATGTCTATCTTAAGTAATATAGGTATGTCTTCTTACCAAAAATATTTAAGTGCGACCCCTTATCTACGTTTTTTATTGTTGTTTCGTATTTACTTTCTCGCAGCAATTCTAGAATTTTGGACTTCAGGTGATTTGTAAAAAACAAATTGAGTTGACAGGCTATGTTTTTGTGAAAAAGACGTTCGCAATCCTTCACCAACTAAAAAATAGAATGCGGTAAAAAATAAATTCCAGTTGTTAATATTTACAGTATCAGCTGATAATGCCATTTTAGACGAGGATATACCTCGAGAATCTCCGCAATAGTTGAGGTCTTGTATAATTCCTGTCGGTAGGACTGCGTTCTTATCATCCTATCGTGTATGATGTCCTCATCAACAATATCATTGTAGAATTGGTTCCGAATGTCTTCGAGGTAGCTATGAAGGGTATCTTCATTTTCTCCTTCTAAAGGTGTTGCTGAACCCAGACGTTCTTTTCTTTCCAAAATAGCGACAACATGGCTGGCTGCTTTAGGTACAGTCGCATGTTTGTTGCGCATCCTTTCTACAAGCTCGTCACATTTAATTTTCTGTCTTTCAGATTTAACTTAAGTGACAAGACTTCTGTGCCAAGATTTCTAAAAAATATAAAAACAGTTAGATTGTAAACAATAACAGAGTAATAATTATTTATAGTACTAATAATTATTGACACTTGACAAATTATAATTTTTTAAACGTATGAACTAAGTTAAGACTAGCGGTATACTTTTCATTGCCAACCCTTATCTGAAAATAATAATATACAGTGCAATATTTACATATGGTCGAACATTATACTCGTGCATCATCGGGAATTTGTCGGACAATTTGGGGTATTTAAGAATTAGAAGAGCGCATACTTCATTATATTCCCTCGAACTAGGATACCTACAATAAAATATGGCGTAAGTGCTTGTGTAATACTCCATTTAATCTACTTACTTGGTGTATTAAAATATATCTTCAAACAGCGATTGAATGATTTTCCTACACATATTTGGGGTTACCACGGTAGTGGTTTGCATGGCCTCCTCCAAGTCAGGAGCAAGCTTAGGAAGGCGGTATGGCCTTGGCAAAATTGTTGACTCCACTGCGCATATTTGGATATTGTCATCACTTTCTGGTATACTGTTATTTAATAACAATGAATTGGAAAAATCGGGCTCTAAAAAATACAAACCAATCGGTCACTTGTTTCATTGTGATGTTATACTGTAGGAAATTAATTTTCTCTGCTTTATTTGGAAATGGATGTTTCGTATGCTTTGCTAGCCATGCCTTCATTGCTGTCTTCGCCTCTGCCGGAAGGAAATAAGATGTTTCTGTAATTGCAATATAATATTTAAATATTTAAGAGAAGAAAGGAATGGAGGAAGATAACAGAAAAAGCCAAGGGCCTTAAAGGCCTCTCGAGCTGATTTATATACAGGGTGCCCGAATTTCGTAGGGACAACATGGGGAAAACGTATGGAATAATAGTTGCAATTCTATAAATATAAGTTTTAAGAAAAAACTCCGTCAAGGGGTGTAGCGATTTAAATTGAGAGACATTGTGTGGGGCATTCAATTGTTTTTGGTTCAATTTTTTTTTTTTGAAATGACAACATAGGATGTATTGGATATAGTCCAATAGAGTTTGCTATCTCTTCATTTATGCAAAAATTTTGCAAGGTTACATTAAAAAAAATATATTTGAAGCTTCAACTTATGAAAAACAGATATTAAATTAAATGATCAAAATGTGTGTTAGACGTAAAAAAATATTTAGACTATTTATTAAAGAGTGTGCTTTCAAACTGTTAATGGTGAACATTTGAACATGTCAGTTTTTAAAGTAAATATATTTTTTTTAAATTTTCAACGTAAAAATTAGAGACCCTGTACATTAAAGTAAGATAAGAGATGGGACAGGTGGAACCAGTTTCCAAGGCTAAATTGATCAGTTTCTGTTTTCCAAACAAAATTTCAAGATGTCATTACCAAACTGACATTTACCTACTTTACACGATACATTTGTAAATGTCAAATAACGAAAATAATTATTCATTATCAATAAAAATTGCGTCTGATTTTCATAGTCGGATTTTACAGGTTGTATCTAGCTATAAATTATCTATTCACATTATTTAATTACAGTTTCTTTGTAAAGCTTTGTTCGTTTGGCTACTCAGACTTACTTAGTGCAAGAAAATGTTTTCGTTTGTCTGAACTGAACAAACTGCATTCTGTACAAATTCATTTTAAAAGATGTAAGAACATTGCAATCGGCTGTGTAAATATAAACTCCCGGTATAACTTGTCAAATGCGTGAAATATTGTAATTAACCATGTTAATCAAACAGAGCAGCAACAAAAAGGTAATTCAAGTTGTTAGGGTAGTCAGAAAGTTATTTGATATGATTGGTAAGGGGCTTTTACGTTTCAGCATCCTTTTTAACTATGCGTTTGCTGTTACTTCTAAAGACTCACGTTGTGTGGAAGAAGCGGAAAGGCGCAAATCTCCCCAAAGCGATGTTGAAAACGTTGTGTGGAAGAAGTGACAAATTGTTAATAAATCAATACAGGGAGAAAAGGCCAATGTCTGAAGATGGAAAAATTAAGACATTAAAGAAAAGTATGGGTAAAACGAACACAGAATAAGTGGATAAGTTTCAAAAGGTTATACAAATAAAATTGAAACTAATCGAGGCCGAAAATTCTATCTATAGGAATGGTATCTAATTCAAAATTATCAAATTAATTTTTAGTTCAACATTATCTCACATCAATACACATTCAAAATGTAATAAAAATGTGAAGTTTGAAAAAAATCGTTAGAGCCGTTTTTTGAAAAAATCGAAAAAAACTGAAAAGTCACAAGAGTAAACACCTACTTCCGGTTATGCGTTTTTCTTCAAAAGCTTGCTGTCGCATCTAAATAGTACACAAAACTTATATATGAAGTTTCAACGCCATACTTCTTTTCGTTTTCGAGATATTCACAGACAGACACACACAAAGACAGACAGACCAATGAAAAAAAAATATGTTTTTTTGGGTTCAGGGGACTCTAAAACGTGAAGATCTGTTGAAAACTCAATTTCGAATTTTTGGGGTGAATCCAATACTTCCTTCATTGTAAAAGGAAGTAAAAATAAGTTGTTACAGAAGTTATTACATAAATGTATGTACAGTGGCATTAAAGTTATTGAAATAACGTATAGGTCTTTTTCATTTTTATATGTATAAGAACAAATTAATATGAGTGTTTATTCTTACAAACCATATAATTGAATGTTAAAGCTAATAATTGTTTAAGAAATTGCAAAGTAAAGGCAATAATCACTTTTATAACTACAGAACCTTGCTAAATCAGGTCCAGTAGTTCGCCATTTTATTGCCGTTATACATTGGTGTTGGTGGTATTTGTAATGCCTACGGCCTTGGTCACTGAGGATTAACAGATCATGATAATCCGATTATAAGCATGAATTAACTATAAAACGACAAAGCAGCTCCAGTGCATCGGGTTTAATATAATCATTTTAACGAAAAAGTAATTTGCTTGCCTCCTACTAATTTAGCTACAACAGAAATATGATTCCACAAGGTTATTTTCCATGTTGTGAAGTAAACTCCAGATATCATTCGCTATTTTCCTTGTTCTTTTCGTAAATTTTACAGGTTTTTAAATAAAGAATTTGATTTTCCTATATAAAGATAGAAGATAAGTAACAAAATATTGAATAAGATTTAATATATGACTATACCTCTCCAGATTCCATTTTTGCTTACTTTTTGCTTTACTACAAAATTATTCCTAGCATTTTGTGTGATTGCAAAACACATGGTGGGACCGGTTTAGATGATCTTTTAAATTTATAGTTTTTTTCTTTTTCGTCTTTACTTTTATAGCTCAGTCAAAATAAGCAAATCGGTGGAAAAAATTCCTAGAGAGTTGGTTTTTTTTAACGCTTTCTCTACACTTGGGTAGACATATATCAAAAGTCCCCGAGGGTGGGGGGTGAGCTCGAGGAGGAGGTGGGGGTTAAAGGTTACATTTTTCAGTTTTTCGCTTAAATCTCGAAAACGATCACTCCTATCGATTTTCATAATTTATAACAATTAAAGCTAACAAAATTTTCTACAAAAATGGTCCTATGCACTTTTGTCGTAGGACTAATTGTAAGCGAGTTATAGGGCGGACAAAATAAACATCATTTAAAAAAATCTGCTTTATTTCCATTTAAAACCGTAGGACAATGAATTTATTGGTCCAACACTTCATTAGAGGAGATGGGGGGTCACGGGGGTTCATAAAGTCTTGCTAGTCGTCCCCATATGCTGCATTCTTCAAACTAAACAATGAAATTCAAATTACAGTCTTGAAAATAAACTCTGTATGAGTGTTGCAGTGCAGAGCTTTTAGTTGGTGGTAGAGAGGGGAGGTCTGGCTTCACCCTTGTGGTGGATTTTAGGAATGCTGCATATCGCTGTTTGTCCAAGTCTGTAACTCTGGCTTTGTACATTGCTAGGAACATCTGTTCCCCGGCGTTTGCCACTTCCTCAGGTGTCGAAGTCTTTACGTAAAATACGTTGGCGATTAATTGCAGAGTGTTATCCCTCATAAGTAATTTAGCAATTGTTGACTTGCCCTTTCGGAAAATTGCACAAGTGGTATCGCAGCCGCTAAAAGCGTGAATGAACAAAATGCTCTTTGCAAAGTCAAGTTCCTGCAATTCCTTGGAGGAATAAGTTTTACTTTCCTCATTTCCCTTCCCAGGTTTAAAAAACTTTATCTCTCTTTCCTTTGGAGCTAAAGCGATCAGCAACACCAAAAGATCCACATCCTCGCCGATGACAGCCGTTGAACAGCTACATTCGGCTTTTTTCAATGCGCACCGTATAATAGTTATATCTGCATCAGCATTAGCTTGTCTAACTTCTATCCCCTCTGCAGTCATTTTCCGAGACAGCATTCTGATGAATGTGTCCTTATTTTTTTCATTACCCAAAAAGTGTTGTTGCTGAGTCATCACTGCCATCTTTTCGGTGAAATCAATATCGACTGATGTGGTGGTGGTGGTACGACGTTTCTGTTCTGCACGTTTTGTGCTGTTGGCAGTGTCCAAGTAGCCATCAAAAACGACTGTGCAGCATTCACCATAGTGCTTTTTTATGTAAGTGATATATCGATTGAATATCACTGAAAATGTTGATCCTCTATCCCACCTGACTCGATGTAACAGGAATCCACCGTCAATCACATTAGTGTGAACCTTGAGGTCCGGAGTAACGGGGTGAACAGGAAAAATATTATATAAAGCAGACTTCTTTGTCTTCCGCATTCCCTTTTCATCAAAGAGAGATAATGGAAATGGCGCCAGTTCGTAACAGAGAAGATCTTGTAAATCCTCGTCGTTCTTCTTAGAAATAGCTATTCGTTGGAATATAAGAAGGGGATCAACCACCTCCACAACGTTGTCAATTTTTATGGTACTGCTCATGGAGGTCAGTGATAATACTTTGTCTTTTCGAGCCTGTTTTATCTCGCCAAAGTTTTGTCCTAACATCTTTCTCATCGTAATCTTGCCTTCTTGTAGTGCTTTGTGGCAATTTACATCGCGGTTCGCAACGACACCCGTTGTGAGGGAAACTAATGCTTGTGATTCTGGAAAGGGAGGGTGCTGAGAAAACCAATTGAAGAGCTTCCTTCTGTCCCCATCATCTCTTTTCTACCGAGACACTCGATCATCGACATGTTGCTCCCCTGTAGAGAAGTGCAGGCCAGCGAAGTCTTCCAATGCAGAGCAAATTGTTGTTGACGTAGGTGCTCCGCCAATCCACCTCGCCAGTACAGAATCAGTTATCCCTCGCCCACTTGTTAGCCCTCCATGGGTCTTCATGCTACGCATTAAAGTGAGCTCTATTGTCATATCAGACCAGTTTCCAGACCCGGGCGAATCTGATCTGCTCACAGCGAAGTATTTGGTGAAATCGTCAAAGACCTGTGGATGGGTATTGGGAAGAGAACGCATATCCTGCAGATATAAATGCGCGCACTTCGTATACTGCAAGTGGCCACTTGCATGGAAGAAGGGCAACATTTGCTGGACTGAGCACAGATGCAATTTCCAGTTCCCTGAACGTTCGGCTTCAATGAACTGCTTCATCAGGGATACCATATGAAAGTATTGCACCCACAGGGCAGCAGTGGGCCCACGCGCTTCAAAGGATGACAGTGCATCCTTCATTTTTGTTTGAAGGAGGCATAAATGGCTATTCTGCTTCATTATATCTTGGACGAGCGTGTTATCGTTGAGCTTCAACAACAGCTCTGTAAGTTCAGCCTTCTCTTCATCTAAGACCTCCAAACTGTTCAAAATAATTTCAGCTAAGACACACTGTACAAGCAGGTGTCCTCGTACTGCTCTGCTAAAAGCATGCCCAGTAAGCATTTTATCTACTGAATGTGCTGCAAATACAGTACACAACACCTCTTTGAGACCACTTCCAGCCATTATAAACCCAATGCACCCCAAGAAAGACATTAACAGGTGAAACCCACCCAATCTTACGACAACAGATTTTATGTGAGGGTCATCTTGGCTAGATGCTACAATTTCAGGGGCCTTGATATATAGGGGTTGGTCAAATGTAGCATAACACGTATTAATTTCGTGTCGGAGGCAGTGTTCTGCAGCATATTTAAGGGCTGTGTAAATGGTGTCGTTATCACTCGGGGATGCATTTATAAATGGCAGTGGCACTACAGCACTCCTATCCGGAGACTCTCCGTCATAGAGACCCCGCATATAACCTTTCCACTCGGCTATTTTTTTCCAGTCTGAGCCATTTACCAGCAAACCATAACACATCTGACAGTTTGGGGAAAGGAAAATCCGGAACAGGATTACAATCACTCAAATCCTTAACCACAACAGCCTTAAGCCCTATTTTACCGATGTTTTCATATGTCTCCAACGGTATGACTCCCAGCGTTCCTATGGATGACGCTGGAGGGGCTTTTGTCAGTCTTTCTATTCTCAAGGGAGGAGGAAGCTTACTTGCAGGGGTGAAGCAATTAATACCACCCATGCTGTGGAATGTTTTCAGACCATCCAACGTAGCTACGTTGTAGTCTGCGTTATCAAAGACGTATTGGGTGAACACCCCATGTGGCATAGGTTGTTGGGGACTGTGAATAGCTGACATCTCTAACATTTGAGCATTATTGTAAGAGGCACTGAAACCAAAATTCGCCAGAAAGTTGACCAGGTTTTTGGCTCCATACTTCCGATATATATAAAAAGGCTATGCCATGCATGATAGGCGAAATGAAGGATCGAGGACGTA
Source organism: Agriotes lineatus (assembly GCA_940337035.1). NCBI lineage: Eukaryota > Metazoa > Arthropoda > Insecta > Coleoptera > Elateridae > Agriotes > Agriotes lineatus. The sequence goes on from CALNHX010000658.1 coordinate 41,646, forward strand.
CAGCAGTTATGACAGCATGGGAGAGAGACACGGATTTTTTTTCGGTTTTCTCTTTGTTTTGGTACCTTGAAGTTAGAAGTGTTTGAAAGAAAGTCAATATAGTTGGAGGGATCATTTCCTCAACTTCACCAAGAAAATCTTCACTTGGAGGGTATTGACTGGTGTCGTACGCTCGGCTCTGTATATCTTCTTTAATGATTGCAGCCGCGGCTCGAACTACTCTAAGGCGTTCTTCTTCTGCCGTTTTCCTCCTCATACTACTTTCGTACCAGGCTGAGTTTAAAATTTTGTCACCAACCTCTTTAAAGCACAGAACGGTCTTGTGGGAATGTAGCTGACTGATTATTAAACGTTTCTTATACTTTTCCTGCAGCTTTTCTTTTACTGTTTTAAATGTTGGCTTTTCTCCCGTAATTGCGCTCATAACCTCATCCATCGAATACTGACAGTCAATTGCCTGATCGAGAAAAGTGTAGATATCTTCCATAGCAGCTATCACGTAGTCCTCTGAGGGACGTCCTCTTTTTTCACCAGTACCACTCTTTTTTGAGAAAAAATTGACACAGCACAGGTCATGGTAAATAGCTTCAGCGGCAACCAAATCGCAGACGGTCCCAACTCGTATTGATACTTGTTGTCCCCAGTCGTCGTCCCTTTCACATGCAACTTTTAAAATGTTATTCTTCATCTGCAAACTGCGCACTTGAAATACTGCCTCCCGCTTTTCCAATGATTTTTTTTCTGTTTTCGATAAAACTCATCATTAATTGCACCACAGCAAAACAAACAATTAGTCTTGAAGTCAAATGTAGGAACCTTGGATCGTCGACAGCTCCCTGCTGAGCTGTGGGACTCGACTTCTTCTGCGTTTTTTAAATCGGAAGCAACAGATTGTGGCCTGGTGTAACGCTTTCGACAGAAGTTGTGAACAATTCCATGTGTTTTGTTCTCAAAAACCGAGCTCTTGCCATCATTTCTTGCAATGCTGGCTTTAAACAGTCCTTCCATACCTTTCTCACGCACAACACTCCTATCACTCTCAACAGGTACATCACATACCAAGCACCTCTCAGCCATGATGTAGCGGGGGTGGAACTAAAGTCACGATCTAGGCACACACAGCACGACGCGATTGCACGAAACTAAATAAAAAAGCAACAAAACGGCCACACGTGAACGCTACGATGTTCTTCGAGATACTGTCCGAACCGAAAACATAAAGAGCTTAGCGACAGCGCGGATAAAATTGTTGTGCGAGGAGTGCTGCGTTGCCAAATTGTCGCATTTTCCTGTATCCGTGGGGGAAAAATGGCTATTTTTTAAAATCCAAACTTCAAAAGCCCGTAGCTTACTTACGGTTAGTCCTACGACAAAGGTGCATAGGACCATTTTTGTAGAAAATGTTGTTAGCTTTAATTGTTATAAATCATGAAAATCGATAGGAGTGATCGTTTTCGAGATTTAAGCGAAAAACTGAAACATGGTACCTTTAACCCCCACCCTCTCCTCGAGCTCACCCCCCACCCTCGGGGACTTTTGATATATGTCTACCCAAATGAAAAGAAAGCGTTTAAAAAAAAATCAACTCTCTAGGAATTTTTTCCACCGATTGCCCTAATTTTGCATTATTTGACTGGGGTATTAGACCAGTAATTTACTGCTCCAGTGAGGCCAAACATAATTTTGCACCTTCAGATTCAAAAAATATGTTTTGATTTTCAAAAATTTCTTTTAATTTAGAAATTTCCAAAATGTTGTCGATGTCAAAATGAGGGGTAGTACCAAGTTTTTGTAGAAAATTATACGTAACTTTGATTTCAAAATTTTGTTGAACATTTTTATCTTCATTATCTGAATAGAATTCGCTCCCACAACTGTTTCTGTGGAATAATAATGGCACTGCATTATATTTTAGTCTTTTACATGGAGTTTTGCCTGTTGTCATTAAGAACTGGTCTGGTGTAAAATGTTCTTCGCATAATCTACGATTTTTCAGGCTGCAAGATCTTAATACCAGATCTTTCTACCCATACTTGTTTGTAAGGGTAACTTTTTGGAAACCTAAACACAGAAATGTTCTTGCTGGAACGGTTCTTACATCCAACTGCTGAACAGCCAGTGATTTTAGTAATATGTATTAACAATAATGATCCTCGACACTGAAATATCAAACAGGCTAAAGATAATGATTGAATGAATGCACTAATAATAAATCACATAAAGAGAATGCCACTGGTAATTACAGGAAAAACTACAAACCTCAAATGACATTAATAATGTCCATGGCCGGCTATCACTTTGACATTTGTCACACAATTCAGCTGGCCATGGAAATTGGTTCCAACCTATCAGCATTGATCACTTGTATGTCCCATCTCTAATCTTAATATAAAGGGTCTCTAGTAAAAAGTAGAGTCCCTGTATATAAAAGAGTTGGGACATGTAGGGTGACTTGTTTTGGATCCACAAACCATGGAGTACATGATTTTTTCCAAATTTAAACTTTGTGCATACTCCTTTCAACTAAAACAAATGCAATATATCGTTGCTGCATCACACGGTCCTTGATTTGTGGATCCAATGGCTCAACTCTTAGTACATATAGGAACTCTAGTAAAAAGACGTTGAAGACGCCATCTATGAAAAACAGTTGAACCAAAAAACAATTGAAGGTCGTCTCTTAATTTAAATCACTATACCCCTCGAAGGATTTTTTCTTAAAACATATTGGCGGCATAGCTCAGTGGTCGAGCACTGGCTTTGCAGTCAAATGGTGCGAAGTTCGAATCCAGGTATGGGCATGAAATATTTGTTAGAGAAAAATTCTCATGGCTGTGTCGGCTTTTGAGCTTAAGACTTTCCTGGCTAAGGTTTTCGGCAGTTAGCCTGTACGGGTAAATACTGGTGGTAGATTTACAATCTTGATAAGACGGCTGCGGAGGCATATTAAATACCTTTAATATTAAGCGGAAGCTCGTATATTTTGCTGGCGGCACCTTCGAGGGTCTACAAGTTTTGGCAGTAAAGATGTCATGAAAAAATCGCACAACCTCTTTTCCATATTTTGTTTCCAAAAGATGTAGTCTCTGAAACCAGTAAAAAAATTATAAACAATTTACCTAAAAAAAAATGAGAGTAGTTGCAATAATAATATTACCTCGTATCTCCTCCACGTGCAGTCCCCCCTTTGTGTAAGCAAGAAAATAACAAGTTGTTCTCTGAATGTCATTTTATGCAGTGGTCTGTTATGATATGTTTCATCGGACTTTTTCCACTGGCCTAGATGTAAGAGTGGCAGACTAGTAATCACAGTGATCAGCGGTCCCGGGTTCAAACCCCGGGGGAGGCACAAGTTTACGTAGAAAAACGTACAATATCAGTCCTTCCCAGGACTAACCAGGAACACCTGAAGACGGGAGTAGATCAAAACTTCCGAAACGTTGTCTGATAATATACACCCTACACAGTGGAAAAAGTACGATAAAACATACCAAGAAAATAACACAATTCCCTTTTTGTGATATGGACCCTGTACTTGGTAATAATAATTATGATTACGTTTTAGTTTTATGGTACTGCTATCATTTTCTAATGTACAATAATCAATTTTCTTTTCCACGACCGCTTCGAGTGGAGTTAATTCTTGATCTCGATAATTGCAAAATCGCCAACCAACCAATCAGGGGAACATGCCATGTACGGGTAATGCTCGTCAATGACTAAACCACTACGCTCAACTACTTCTCCAAACTGTTCTTGAAACATTGAAATAGCAATATCTTCACTTTCCAACCCCCATGAGGTGGTTCTATTTCCTTCGAACGTGGAATATAGCAAATCGGAAACTGTTTTCGCGGTGGATGTTGTTTTCCGTAATTTACAACTTTTTTCAAAGCACTATGCCGTATATATTTTTTTTCTTTCACTTATTCAGACGGCACTGTTAGACTGCAACTTTGTTTCCTGGAATATATTTTGTTTATCTGCTGGTTGCAATAAAAGTAAAAATTCTGAACATTTTGTAGCAAATAAGGCGGGTTCCATATCTGGAACAGAATTACAAGCTTCCAGCCCATAATTGTCGTCAGCCGTCGCAAATGATTTGTTTTTTTCTATGCTTTCCTACAAATACATAATGTTAGTATAATTATAAGCTACCTACATTTATATAAAATTACCCATTTTGCGAATTTCTCTCGCCTGCATTCTTTTCTCGCTAAATCTTGTTAAATGTAATCTGGTATTGGTAGGGTCTAAGCTCTCCATAATTTGATTTAAAAAAAATACCTTTGGTGTAGTATGAAATTGCAGCTGCCTTTTATCTAATTTCATACGCTCCTCTCAACGAAAAGTTGATCCGTTTACGACCGATGGATTTGGCAACAATGGAATTATATGATTCCGCCGTGTTAGTGTCCACATCATATAATAAGCTACCAGCATTTTGTGCAAGACGATTATTAACATTTTTCAACACGCCAAATAAACCGCTTGTTTCTAAATCAGGGACGACATTTTCCTGAAAGAAAATATACTTAAAACCAAATTTAGTTATTATTTTACATCTATCAAAAAGTACACAAATAAATTAAAAACAATTTAAATAAATAAATTATAAAACGTCTTACTTCTACTTGATCCTTTTTACAAAAATAGTCAGCACATGAAGAATGATCCCCAAATATTTACCGTGGTTCATTAATGATATCGACTCGTAGCAAGTTTACTTTGACAGACCATGTTCCGGATTCCTGCTGTCTGTATTTTATAGCCTTTGTGACTGCATTTCTGAATCTACCCTAGGTATCGCTGTTCGTGACTTTTCTCCTAAGTACTTTGGGTATCTGGGAATACTTGGAAATGTCGGAAATTTTATTTATATAATTTCGTAGCAGGTGATTACGACATTCAATCTTTTCAATGGTAAATGTTGGTCCATAAGGTGATATTTGAGTCAGCTCCCTATATACACTACTGTCGCCGTCACCAATTACTCTACCATAAATTAAATTATGCATTTCGATGGACTTTGTAAAACATTCCACAATAATATCGACTTCCATCGTCGTAGAACTACCATTTATTAGTTATTAGTTGAGAAATTTATTAAAATATAAAAAATATAATTATAATATAATTAATGAACGATATATACCGGGGTTGCAGCAGAGTTCATGCGCCCGGCGCCCAATAACTCAAACGTTTATCATCTCTGGTAGTGGGCCCTGCCCTGTTCGGAAACAGACATGTCAAGAAAGAGGATTCGTTGATTGCATTTGACAGGGTGCTGGTGGTGATGGCTATGTTGTATAACGAGGCGAAGCGCATATCGTCTAGGGTAAAGTTATCTGTTGCAGGTATACGTGAAATGATATGGAAGAATATGTTTGCGGATTTGTTAAAATTTGAGGTGACATATTGTAATTCTTTTGAACTAACTTCCACACGAAACAATCTGCTGTATTTCACACTGGCAATTGCAAACCCATTAATGGAAGGCTTGAACTGGTAATGAGGCTTCTGAATTGAATAGCATATGAGCATATTACTATGAACTACAACGTAGGTAATCTCTCTTATGTGAACGAAAATATTGTATGCAGTCCTCAGGAAGATCTGTAACTGCTTGAAGGTAAAAGCAGCAACATTTCCAAAGGGGACTTCTCTACAAGCGTCTGCACAACAGAGGTCGTAATATTTTCAATAGACTGCCTGTATTGCTTATCAATATCAATAAAAAAAAGCATTTCTAGCATGGTATTCTTTGCTTCAAGTAATTCTTTCATAATGTTGACAAACTTTTTTTTTTACTACAAAATATGGCATATTTTTTTTAAACGCGAAAATTTCTTTCTGGTCAATATTTGAAGATTTAAAAATAGCTCGTCGCTGAAAGTGATTTTGGATAATTTGTGTTCACAAAGTCGTTTTGCTTGGTCAATATAGGACCGGCCCAAATCGCCCCGACGAAAAATAGTGTTTTTCATTGCTAAAAAAAATTGGTGAGCAGTGGTGTCTATCAGTGCTAATGAGTCCTTCAACACTGCTTCCACCCCTTTCGTCCGTATGTTGACGATTAACTGAAAAGGTGGCGTACTGTAAAATAGGTATATTTTTTCAGTATCGGTGAGTTTGTTATAGTCTGGTCGCCGAAGAGCCGCCTCTGTCATTATGCGTTCCCGGTCTCTTTGCCTAATGTATTTTTTTTTGCATTGCACTTCGATAATTTTCCAAATCGTATATTATTGACGCGCATTTGCTCGGAGTTAGTTTTAGAAAGAGTTTTTCGTAGTGGCGTAAAGGTCGCAACCAGATTAGGTTAGTGCGAGCAGCCGCTAGTGCTACTAAACGTTTTAACAAATTTTGACGTTGAGAGTTTGGCAAACGCCGCTGCCGCCATGGTGGGACGGATTGGCCCCTTTGCAATAGATCCCTATCTCTAATTGTAATTAGAGGGCGAACACACTATTCATACTCCATGTCAGCGATCCTAGATACGGCCCTGAATCTATCCCTTCGTAGGCGGTTCACTGCTTTGTTATAGTCTTTTTCAGTTTTTAGCTCATGGTACTCTTTCTCTGGCAAGGCGTGTACTGGGCACTTCAAGTACCGGAAAATACCCATTTTTACATCGCTTGGGACTGGCAAATTCACCATTAACCATTGGCTAGGCGCGCTCTAATTTTAACATAAGCTGGTGAATCCATTCCAGTTTTTGTTACAGTTGTGATTTTGTGGATCACCATCTCCTCTTGCACACACACTACAGTACTTATTCCTAATACCCACATACAATAGCTTTTTAGTTTGAGCGCCGATAATACAACCCTATAAAAATGAAAAAGAAATATAGATTCAGTTAGGTACTTTATAATAAACATTTATATAACACTCACAACTCCTGATAAGGCATTATAATTCGTTCTATAAGAAGCTTGCTCCATGCTCCGTCAACTATGACCGAAATTATGGGGACACCATCAAGATTTATATCTCCTGCACTTATTGCTAACTGCCTCTCTTCTTCGCCAGCAGCTTTCATTAGCTCTTCATTTTCATGACTCATGGCATAAGATATATATGTCATGAACTTTTGAATAAGTTTTGTTTGACATATTGGGGATATCCAATGCTGCAAACAGTTCAGATAGCTGACTATGCTCTATTCCACTTGATACGGCTCCTCAAACGGTTAACGTGTTCGAATTTACATTTTGATTAGGATCGTCCGTCCTTACTACTTGCACAATGTTACAAACCGCACATTTAAATCACAAAACACTGACAATACCTTCCATATTTTCCGAAATAAGGTCCATATCAAAGAAATTACAGCCAAACCCTACAATATAGACACATTAAACAATAAAGAAACAACCAAAGGTGTGGTTACTGTACACCTTCGTGCTTCAAACATTTGAGTCGATTTAAAAAATACGGAATATTTACAAATCGGCGGTCGCTAACTTCAAGTGGTTTTTTACCAGATTTTTCTGGTTCGCAGAGCAGCTCTTCAAGATCCGAGGGTTCGTTACTGTCAAGATCTGTTGCATCAAAATTCGACCCTTCGTCATCAGCCAACGTCTTTTCAGCAGAGTGTTCTTTTTCAGAGATCAGTTCTTCAACATCTGAGTTTTTGCTATAGCCGTGATCAACTAAGCTCGGAAAAACATCATTATCATATATAATGCAACTAGTGGGTTCTTGATTATCAAATAATCATTTCTGTTTACACGAGATATATTAGTGAAAATAGAAATGATTTGATAATCAAGAAGACACGAGTTGCATTCGGCTAGATTATATCACGATTTAATAAACAACGTTTGAAGAGTTTATTTGTAAATATTAAACGTACAGTTAGTGTAGTTGAAAATATTTGGTTTTTATTATTACACGATGTTTCAGGTTCTTGACCAGGACCCTCATTTCCTTGTCTAATTCCAGAAACTATTTTTAGGTGGTGTTCTTCGCTTAGCTTAAGGTAGGGCTCCAGCGAACTAGTTGCAGTATGCCCAGTTAGCTTTATAATCTCTTGTAAGTTAGCGCCTGAACTTGATAAATTGCTAACAGCAGAAGAACAGTTTGAATGATTGGTAATTTTCTTTCTTTTGGTATCCAGTCCTATGTTTTCAGCTCCGAGACGCGTCCATTTGCTTAAGGTGTTTATTCCAAGAGGACAATCTTTGTACCAAGTTCCAGTGTTTGATAAATTCCAATTTTTATTAGGTGTGAGAAATAACCTGCTAGTTTTAATGTTAGCAGTTCTTTTTGACATAAGTTTATTAAATAATCGAACAGGGCAAATTTCAGGATGTTGCTTATTAGTTGTCAACCACTTACTACCTGTCAATTTAAATAGAGAAAGTATTATTCAATCCTAGGTAAATTATATATGTAGATAGATTTACCTGTCGTGTGTTTATTTCCACCTTGAGCAGTTTTTGAGAAGACGGGATTGTATTCTATGCGCCCTGTTTCAGAACCATTGTTGTTTAACTCTTTTTTAAAGTATTGAACATTAGTCCAGTCACTATGTCCAAAAATAAGGCCTTTGCTGGAAAGTGAAGGGAAATTTCAAATTCCTTTTTTGGGGTGTTTGGGGGGTCTAGCAAAGCTTAACTTCAAGTTGTCGACCAAGATTTCCTATGTGCTATTTCCGCCATCTTGATAAATGAGTGCGTTTGATTTTTTTGCGATAAATAGGTTCCCGTTAACACTACGTAAAAATGATGCAGACATCTTTTTTTAGAATTTTGAATTCTCTACAATTTATGTTCTATTACTTTTTCGCGTACGAGCGATATTTGTCGAGATATCGAACGCGAAAGGAGAGCGTGAAAGGGTCGAGATTTTTTTTCGAGCTTCTGGGCTTGTGTCTCATTTCTCTTTCTATTTAGCGAAAAAGTAGCCATTATCAAACTTGTAGAGGTTCCAAATAGCTTCAATTTGACCTATTATAAATTGATATGCAACTAAAATTACGACTTGTAGAGAGGGCCTAAGTTGTCAAGTCGGCGCTTAATTTTTATTTCATGTATCGTACTAAATAAATGGCATAATAAACTTCATTGCATTATGAGAATCGTGAAATTTCGAGTAGCCAGTACGTAAATTGTTATTTTTGACGTTTCTGCTATAGAAGATCGGTTTATAAATAATTTTTTTGTAAACGTGTTATTTCGTGAGATTACAATTTGTGATTGTTTCATGTGTAAAACACATTTGATCAGAGACGTTTACGTGGCCAAAGTGAAAGCTGTGAAAACTCTTTTAGTGGCGAGCGTGAAGAGGGGACACGGGGAACATCGGTCTATGTTGGAAAGAGTGGATAATGTAAGTGTGCATAGAGCATGCTACAAGAACTATTGCAATGAAAGACTAGCCTCGATCGCTTCCCGACGAAGTCAATCTGCAACAGAAGAACCCGAAAAACAACCGAAGTGTGAACCTTTATTTGATTTTAAAAATAAGTGCTTATTTTGTGCCGAAAAAATAGACGAACCATTATTTAAAGTGTCGCTCCATAGACGACATAGGCCAGGATATAATCCCAGTTTCTGATGATGTCAAAAACTTTATCTTGATAATGATTTTAAATTTACTAAACATATTTCAAAATGTCTGCAAAAATCATATAGTTCCTTGAAACTTATTTATCAAAATCGACAATTTTTAAGTGTAAATGTGAAAACCGTTTTGTGTAATGCATTAATCTGTTTTGATTATTGTGACGTTTATGATTCACATTTAAGTAGCTTTAATATTGCTAGAATTCAGAAAATTCAGAAATTATGTTTACGCCTCATATTTGGAATTAGAAAATATGAAAGAATTCCTTATAAGCTGAAAGATTCAAACTGGCTTAATATGAAAGAAAGGCGCTTCTTTCATTCTGCATGTCCTTTCCACAACATCATTTTGAGTAAATCACCGAGTTACTTATACAACAAAATAAAGTTTAGAACCGACGTACATACTTTAAATGTAAGATTTAAAGGAACGCTGACTCCACCTCAACATAAGTAAAAATTTTTCAAGCGATCGTTTTCTTACAGAATAACTAAATGCTATAATTCGTTACCAAATGTAGTAAAAGGCTATTGTGCGTCAAAATTTAAAAAAGCTATTTTTCTAAATTTTATGGATAAACGTCAATGAATTAATTATTAGGGTCAAAATAACACACTTAGTAAATTGCTATATCACTAAACACCGCCATAGCTGTTTTATGCGTAATATTTCGCCTGGCGCCGATTTTTAATTGTTTTTTAATTTTTTATACCAACATACCTTTTATCGTAGCTGTAGGAGGCACTGGATTATTTTTTTAACATCTTAGTTCATGAACTAGTTAGAATGCCTCCTACAGCCACGATAAAAAGTATGTTGGTATAAAAATATTTAAAAATATCAAAGTAGGCCGATTTGTCTGAAAATTGAAAGTCTATTTGATTGATTTTCTCAAAATCTTTGTATGAGAACAAGCAGGAGCGATTCCTAGAATATTAACATCTAACTCGATTTTTTTTTGTTATTTACACCTTACGTGAACTGAATCTGCGGACACACTGTATATACTGCGCCGGTTTTAATATTTATTGCGGCTGTAAGTATTATGACTCAACTATATAAAATAAGCATACTACATGATACTACCTATAGGTACTTTTGCTTGCTAAGTTTTAAAAATGTCTCCATATAAGGTATTGCTCGCCATAATTTATTTGTAAAAAGAAAACTAAACATTGTTTTTATATAGGTACAGTTGAATTTTTGTTTAAAATGATTATTTTTTTTTAATTTAATTTATTTATAGTGCCCTGACTACAGAGGTATTAAGACACTTAATGATTATGTGCGGTATACTAATACTATACAGTGAATAGCTACCATGAGTTGTATATTCCTGTGTCTTTAATAAAGCCCAACAAGTGAGGTAAACTTTTAAAAGCCGATTGTAGATTTTCACTAATTTTAAAACGAGATCGGGCAATTTTATATTTTGAGCACTCGTATAGTATATGTTGCACTGTTAGGTTACTACTACACTAGTCACATGTGGGACGCATTTCAACTTTTAAAAGGTAGTCGTGCGTGAGTTTTGTATGGCCTGCCATCAGGCGCATTATCGTACAGTGGTCTTTCCGCTTCATGTTTTGGATGAGCCATATAGATGGAGATGTTGGTTTGAAATAGTTTTTTCTATCCGCCGTTCTTATCCATTCTTCATGCCATTTTGTTTTCACATATTGTTTTATACCAGTTTTACAGTCAGTTTCTGTTAAGTGGGTTTTACTGTAGGTGTTTCCATGTGCTGCTTCTTTTGCTAAACTGTCTACTCTCTCATTGTTTTGGATGCCTGAATGTGATGGGACCCATATGAAACTAACTCGCTTATTTTGAAGCTGAAATTTGTGTCGGACTGCGTGAATATCTATTACATAATCATTGTCGGAATTAGGATTTTTCAAACCAGCGAAGGCACTGTGGGAATCGGTAATAATGGTAGCTTCATCAGCTTCACCGTTTAAAACGTAATTCAGGGCTTCTTTTATAGCGAAAAGTTCTGCACTGTAGATCGTTGCCTTGTCTGGGAGTTTAAACTGACGGTACGTGTCTTGATATAGAAATGAACATTCTACGCTGTTGCTGATTTTAGAACCGTCCGTAAATATCTGGTTGGTGGAGAATCTGGAGGAGATGTCGAGAAATGTTTTTCTAAAAATGGTAGTATTTTTGGGAAATGTTGTCAGTTCGGTATACATTTTGGGAGGCTGAAACAGCCACCAATATTTAAGAGTGGGATGTGAGTTAAAATTTAAGGTTATTTGAAAATAGGTAGACGTTTGGAGTGTGCTGATATTAAACGGAGCGGGTATTTTTTGGGATCTGGAGAATACATTTTGGTATAATGGTTGTTTGATGGGATTTATATTCGGATGATTTGGATTTCTGGTAATTCTTTTCGAATAAACTAAAATTTGCATTGAAAGTCTGTAGTTTAAAGGTACCTGTTCGGTAATAGCGTGGAGAGTGAGGACTGGTGTTGTACGATGGCATCCTGTAGCGAGTCGAAGCCTGTGGTTGTATATAGCATATAACATATAAGGACTGTAGTATGCTGTTGTTGGTTGAGCCGTAAATGCAGAGACAGTATTCAATTTCTATCTGATTAAGCAGTTGACTATAGTTAATATTGATTTCGTGTCTGCTCCCCATTCTTGGTGTGATATTATTTTAATAACATTGAGTGATGCTCTACAGCTGGCCATAACAGTTTTAATGTGAGATACCCACGTCATTCTGCTATCGAAAATGACTCCTAGATATCTGGTTTCTTTGACATATTCAAGAGATCTGTTGTATAAACTTAAGGCTGGTGTCGAGGGATTATGATGTCTGGAGAAGTTAACACACTTTGTTTTTGTTGCTGAAAATCGTAATCCGTTCTTTTTGGTCCAATCTTGAAGATTATTGAGTGCTACGTGTAGTATATTTTGTAATTTTACTTGGTCTTTATCTGATGCATATATGACAAGGTCATCAGCAAACAGTGAACCTTGGATTTGGATTGATAAGGAGTCCAATATGTCGTTGATTGCAATCTGAAACAATGTCACACTGATTACAGAACCTTGGGGGATTCCATTTTCTTGAAGTTGGATGGAGGAGAAAGTATTACCAAGACGGACCCCAAAGGTTCTATTTTTTAGGAAGTTATCAATGAACTGTACTAACTAACCTTTAAATCCCTAATTTATAAGGGTTGATATTGTTTTACGTCTCCAAATAGTATCATAAGCTTTTTCCAAATCGAAAAAGATTGTTATCATTAATTCGTTTTTTATTATTGAGTTTTTTGCTGCTATTTCTAGACTGCTAACACAATCGAGCGTGGAACGATGTTTCTGGAAACCACTTTGTTGACTAAATATAATTAAAAAGTTTTAAAATTTCTGTTCTTAGTTCAGTTATGGAGTTAGTTATCATCGAATAGTGTATTATATCAATTCCTGGGCTCGACTCTTTGGTCCGTGTTAACGCGTATTCCAATTCGATGGAGGAGATTTCAGTATTGTAAGGTTCGTCGCCTGTTGCTGGTATATTTATTTTGTTCATCTCTACTTTAGTTTTGTAGTTTTGGAAGTCTATGTCATAATTTTTGCTGCTTGAGCTTACTTAGAATTTAGACACTAATATGTTAGATATATATTCCTGTGCAGTGAAAGCCTGGTTATTTATCTTGATACCTGAGATATTGAAGGGTGTATTAGAGCCATTCATTTTCTTAATTTTACTCTACATTTCTATGGTGTTTGTGGTTGAGTCAATAGATTTAACATAGTTTTTCCATGAAGTTTTCTTACTGTTCTTTATCGTGTGTCTAGCTATAGCTCTCGTTTTTTTTAACTGAATTAGGTTTTCGTTTGTTTTCTGGTTTTTTGTTTCTACTAAAAGCCCTGTTTTTGTTTCTCACTGCTTCTTTACATTGGCTATTCCACCATGGCACCTTGTAAGTTTCTTGGGTGGAAAATGATGTGGGAATTCTTTTTGTTGCAGCTTCTATAATAATATCATTTAGTGTATTAATATTGGTGTCTATATCTAACGATTCGGAAAAAAGTATGGATTTTTCCGTAATTCCTTTTTATAACGGTCCCAAATTGCACAAGTTATTTTCCACTTCTTTAATTGTGACGCTTAAACTGGAAGTTTTATATCAATAACGATAGTTGCAGGAAAATGGTCGCTATCGTAAGAATTTTCCGATGATGACCATGATAGTTTAGCGGCTTGTTTGGAGTCACACAATGCTAGATCGATCGCTGAAAAGGTATTTGTTTTTGGATCAAAGTGGGTAGGTTCTCCAGAATCAAGTAAGGATATATTATTTTGATCTAAAACTTTTTCAATAACTTTTCCCTTGTTGTTAGCCTTGACACATCCCTATATGGTACTATGGGCATTAAAATCCCCCACTAAAATAAATGGAGGTTATAGTTGATCGAATAAGTTTTTAACTTCTGTTGTTGTTAGCTGGTGATGCGGTGGAATGTAAATGTTACACATAGTTATCTTGTAGGGTTTAAAAACTTGTGTTGCAACTACTTCCAGACTAGTAACAATCTTTAGTTCGTCGCCGTACATGGTGTTTTTAACAAGTGTGCTGGTTCCTCCGCTGGCATGATCGCAAATGCTGTTTTTGTTAAAGGGGATGTATCCTTTAAAAAAAGGTTGCATATTATTTTTTAAATATATTTCTTGCAGTATCTGAGGTTGCTGGTCCATTAATAAGTTTTGAATATTTTCCAAATGACGATAGCATCCATTACAATTAAAATGAAGAATTTTAAATGGATTTGTGGTAGCCATCTTGATATTGTAGAAATGGGAATTAATATTCAGATTGTTCTTCTTGATCTGAAGGACTTGCTTCAGATTCTGTTAGCGATGATTGCGAGGTTGTATTCAAAAGTAGATTTCTGATCCTTGTAAATCTATATTTTATTTTCCTGTGTATAAGAAGCGGGTGTAGATCAATAAGGATATTTACAATCGGCTCGATATTTCCGTTGTATTTTTTTATTGTTTCTGAAAGACTATATTTCATACTAATTATAAATTCAGCTAATGTATCAAGTGTAAAATGATATGGATGGTTGTGTTTTGTTAAATTTGTTTGTAATGGTTTAAGATATTTTAATATTTCACTTTTTTCGTTTTCACATGTTGGCTCGTTTTGATCAGTAATCTTTCGTTTTTTCTTTTCTTGCTTTCTCAATTTTTTACTTTTCTTTTTGGTGCTAGCCGGGGACAGTATAGTATTGGGATCTACAAAGTCTTGTTGCTGTGAGGGTTCAGTAATAGGTGTGCTTTCAATACTGTTTTCTTCAACTGTTGATCGAGGGCCTTTGAGATTTTGTTGTGGTTCAATTGTTATTTCTGCTTCTTGTGATGTCTCAGGCGGAGGATTGGGACATGATGATGCAGGGTGACCTTGCTGCTTGCACAGAAAGCATTTAAAATCATTACCTTGTATAAATATTCTGTATGTGTCATTTTCATGGTTAATTAATATTGAGCTTGGCATAGGTGTACTTTCTTCGGGGTTTATATAAAGAAACCTATAACTGATTATATGCGAGTATTCTGGGTCACTGAAACCGGCCTTGATTAGGTGTATAGCTGATGTTATATTGATGCCGTGTGACTTTAATGTATGATCAATAGTTTCGTTACTGATGCAGGGAGAAACATTTGACAAAACAATTTTTTTGTTTGGTGATAGTAATCTTCGGATGCCTATTACTTTATCGTCGATAATAATGCTTTGATGTTTTTCAAGAAGTTTGTCTACAATTTGTTTCTGGGAGAGGTAGATTCCAATTCTTTGATTTGAGATTCTGGATGCTGCTACAATATGTTTGGGTTTGACGAGCTTGCCTATTGCCATTATACAGTGTGTCCCAGGATAGGTGAAACGACACTTGTGAAAGGTAAAAAATTCTCAATTTAAATTTTCATTTTTTGGGGTTCAGTCCTGCTTGGTTAAAGGCGAATTTCTAACATAATTTCAGTTTTGAAAAATCAAGTATGCCTTGGAAATTTTCAAAAAATCTTTTTTCCTCTAAGGTAAAGTGCCTTTTATGTGAAAAATACGACAAAAAGTTATTAAAAAAAGTTGTTTAGAATCAATATCTAGGCCCCTATACCAAATTTCAAAATCCTCCGCCAACTTTGATCTCTCACAATTTATTTTATGTTTAGATCCCAAATCAAAGAATTTTACTTTTAACCAAGATTTTTATTGGAAAAACAAATACTTTTAACAAAGTAGGGGCCTAGATGTTGATTCTAAACAACTTTTCTTAATAACTTTTTGTCGTATTTGCCACATAAAAGGCACTTTACCTTACAGAAAAATGGGTTTTTTGAAAATTTCCAAGACATACTTGATTTTTCAAAATTGAAATTATGTTAGAAATTCGCCTTTAACCAAGCAGGGCTGAACCCCAAAAAATAAAAATTTAAATAGAAATTTTTTTACCTTTCCCAAGAGTCGTTTCACCTATCCGGGGACACACTGTATATTGTTGTAATTTAATAGCGGAATGGGAATTTAAAATTATGCCCTGTTCTTTCTTTGGACAAAGGAAGGAATTTTTTGTGACATTAGAATAAGTGGGTTTAGAAACGGACGGTTGATTTTCGATCTTGCGGCGATCTCATTCTTTTGGTTGAGAATCTCATCGCCTTGGTTTGGGGTATTCAAATTTATATCTGCAGAACTGGTATCTTGTGGTTCATACGGTGATATCATTATCAGGACGTCGCCAACCACACCTCCCGGTGGGTTAGCTACATCTTTTTGTGATTGTGTCGAAGAGCAGGAATAGCAATTTAAACTGGTACGTAATTCTAATGTTTAAAAGACACGTATTTCTCACCAGAAACGTGGGACTGCGGTACAGTGATAAGATACACTTCCACACCCACGTACGGTCAACTCGTGACTCCTAAAATGATTATGGATCAATACAAAGTATTTATGTAGTTTTAAATAAAAATGCACAATATGTTCAAATATGTACCCTACCCACAATATTAAAGTCAACAAAGGAAAAATACTTATCTGTAAGTTGCTTAGAGCGCTTAGTCATAAACGAGCTTTCTGAACATGTGGCAATGGTACTGACTACAATAATTTCTGTTTGTTCACTAACGAATTCCATAATACGTAATTATTTATTAAGAAAGTGCTGTAGCTCATCAGCTGACACCCTGCGGAACAGGTCTGCCGTTTTTATTTTCACGTCCTCCACGGATTAAAAATGGGTCCCTTTCAACGCGCTCTTTATTTTTGGGAACAAGAAAAAGTCGCAGAGTGCCAAATCCGGCGAATACGGTGGGTGCTCGAGCACTGGGATGCGTTTACTGGCTAAAAACTTCTTGAAGAAAATACGTTATGGGCTGGCGCGTTATCCTGATGCAGAATCCACGAGTCATTGTTTCACAAATCTGGCCGTTTCTTCCTTACCGGTTCTCTCAGTTTCGTCAGGACCTCGATGTAGTAGTGCTGATTGACTGTCTGACCTTGAGGTACCCATTCGACCATGATCATGCCATTGACGTCGAAGAAAACGATCAACATCACCTTCAACTTCGACCTGCTCATTCTCGCTTTTTTCATCCTCAGCGAAGTAGGAGTCTTCCAGTGCATTGATTGTCTCTTTGTTTCGGGATCATACTGGAAAATCCATGTCTCGTCATACGTGTTGACGTTTTCCAGCATATTTGGTTGGTCTTGAATGCGTTCTAAGATATCAGAGCAAATGTCTTTGCGGTTGTCTTTTTGCTCCTGCGTGAGGTTTTTTGAGACCATTTTCGCACAGACCTTTCTCATGTTTAAACAGTCTTGCAGGATTTGCCTTACCGTTTCTTTATTAATATTGACCATGTCAGCTATCATTCTGATGCTCAGACGTCGATCATTCGGAACAATTTGATTGACTTTTTCGACATTTTGGTCAGTTTTCGACGTGGTCGGACGTCCCGGATGTTCGTTGTCTTCTGCTTCTTCCCGACGCTCGCTAAACCTTTTGTGCCACTGGAATGCTTGAGTACGTGACATACAATCATCCTCATACACTTCCTTTAACAAGCGAAAACTTTCTGTCGGTGATTTTTTCAGTTTAACAAGAAATTTAAGATTCACGCGCTGCTCGATTTTTAAACTCGGCATAATTCCGGCAACGTAACGTGGTAGTGTCCTACTCAGACGAAGCTTGAAAGCAAACTAAGCGGTCTATTTGACTGAAACTGGTCTAGTTAGAGAGGGAAGGGTATAAAGAAAACTACCTTACCCGCCGATTTCCGCTACGACAGTTTACTTACGTTCAAAGAGCGCAGTCCGGTTTTTAAATAGCCATACCTCGTATAACCGAAAGCTCCCACACATTCGAGCCGAAGAACCGATGTCGAGGCCGACAAAACTCTGGTAAACCTAGTTAACTTTATTCAATAGTTTGTAAAAAGTGGCCGCACGACTTTTGCGGCAAGCCCTAACATGTATCTAAACGAGAACACTTATAAAAGGACGAGGCATGTAACCTACCGTCGCACGATCTGTGCTAACGATTCGCATAACCTAAGCAAAAGTACAACAGGAGTTACGATTTGTAAAAGGATGCCCTAGTTTTTAGCTGTACGAAGCGCGCACCTATCCTAATACAAAATACACCAGGCGCAACGATTAATAACTATACTGGTGCCTTGCCTGCAGGAGCACACATCCAGATGTAACCTTTCCGTTTGCTTCCTTGGCAGTCTGGCGCACCTGGGAGCAGCAGAGAGGTTAAGGTCACGGCAACAGCTGCTAATATCGGTTCAAGCTATGAAGGCCGCGGGTGGCTTGCAGGTAGGTGTAGTGCGGACGCTTATTCCCTAGCGTAGTCCACTGGGGTTGCGAAATACACAGGCAATTCGTCAGTTTCAGGAGCCCAGATCGACAGATTGGATTCCAGCAAAGTAAATCTCAACTGGAGATGGTTAATCCCAACAGGAGATGGCTAAAAACGTACAAAAAGTCCCAGATAAACCTTCGATTAAGAAACCGATACTAGCGACAGCTTACCTAGTGATAACGAGTAGCCATGTGGAAGTGCAAGAATAATTCTGGCCCAAAACGAATCCGCAATTGCGAACGACGTAAGTACTAAGAAATCAATTACGAACGTCTTAAAAGGGCAGATGTGCTTATAGGTCCTCCATCAAGTCTAAACGGAGGCTAAACCAATTAGCTTATAAATGAAGCACAGAGCCTGGGCACAGGTAGCTTACACCAAATTTAAAATGGGAAAATGAAAAATGACTAGGCCATCATGTGTCTACAGACTTCAAGATATCAAAATTCTTCCAAAAATTTGGGCAATAGGATCCACAAAAAATCTGACTGCAGCAGGAGACAACAACATTGCTCTAGCAACAAATCGGGCCAGGGAATAGTTTATAATTATTGCGCTTACGGTTGCCTAACCGCCAGGCGTAAATAGTTGTAGAAATGGAGCCAAAATAAATTTAAATAATGAAATCTAGTTAATTACTAGGGGAGGTGCTTACGAAGCTACTTATTAATTATAATGAAATGTTTAAAAATAAATTACAACTAACTGGGCATATTCTAATGCATGCAACATTACCAAATGAAACCACGGGCTAATACTTAGGTATAAAATTCAACTAGCAAATTTCTACCAGTACAGGGGAAGTTACAAAAGAACCGTAACAATCTTGATTCAATCGGTGAAAATTCTCTTAAAAAATGTTGTCTCGAGTGGTATTTGGAAAGATTATTCAACAATATGTGTCTATGACTTACCGTGTTCGACAGCACACATTTTTAACGTTTTACACTATTAATTCAATACTGAAGCTTCCAAAATGATTATTATGAGTTTTTAGAACGACGCTGATTTGCAAACTTTACTCTGACGTTTTTCCGAAATGTCAGTCAAAGACCACTCACTAAATTGAAATAGTTGAAACCGATTGGGCTTGCGTGAAAACTCTGCGACATTTGGTGTTTTCAAAGACAGTCAATTTTGATTGGCCGTTTCTGACAAATTGAATAATGTTCATTGGTTCGTTCATTATAGTGTGGAATAATCATAGAGATTGCTCACCGAATTAATTGAAATAATAACACCTTCTTGGAATATTTGTAATGTGTTTTTTGATCGGCTTCGCATGGTCCTAAATGTATTTTCTATAAGATTCAAAATCCCGGTTTGCTCCTCCAAATTTTTCCCATATGGTTGTCGAGTCGGTAGTTTTGCAATTGGGGAGTAAGTATTCGTTAAATCAAACCACTGGTGAATTAAGTCTATACATTCTCCTACATTTTTAGCTAGTCCTTTGTCTGAATCAGGTAAATATCTTTTTATAGCTGTTACTGGTATTCTCGACAATAACTGCGCTGCTAAATTGACATTTTGTCTCTGCGTCCCTTCACATGGCAAATGCAGATTATTGAGCTTAGGGCTAGAACTGACTTCAGTGTTTTTCGATTCCACTAGTGCTCTTACTGGATCAGCTGTGATGATGGTTCTTCTAAACTAAACCCGGTATCAAGAAACTAATTCCTTATTAATTTTAATAAATGCGGTACATCTGCAAAAATATATTTTTTTTCACCGGTCACAGGGTGAAAGGAATGTGATTTATTTATGTGGATATCCAGTTCTTTCCATAACCCCATATTGCCTCCCCCACAATCCGAAATACAAGCGACTACATCGTTGATTTTATATAGATCAGTAATTACATCCTCTAGAAGCACTTTTGTCATCTTCTTGTCAAATCCTAAATATACTGGTTGCTTCCAATTATCAAATAACCCTCTTGCCATTACAACCTGCATATATTTGTGCTCTCCTAAAACCTCATCTTCTTTTTGGTCAAATTCGTATGTGGAAAAAACTTTAATTTCGTCGAACGAAATTATTGTACGTTGTTCAACACTTTTGTTCTTCCAACAAACTTCCATTATTCTTACCACATCCTGTAGTAATCCATCCCTTAGTTTTATATTACCTGCCCAGCGCTGTAAAGTTGAAATTCCAGGCAAAGGATATTTCAGTTTTTCCCTTGCGTATATATACGCATAATGCCCCTTGGTACCTTAATAACTATTTGTACGGAACCAAATAGGAGCTTATACTTTCACCACGTGAGAGCTTTTTCAAGTTTTCGGAAGGTTCAGAGGTGGAAACATACAGCCGTAATATTCTATTAGCGCAAGTAACCCAACGAGCGTGAGACAACTTTCCTGGACTTCTTCTCGCTAAATCCTCAGGAATACTCCCCGTAACGACTGCTCGACTGATCTCTAGCAGGTATTTTTGATCAGAACTTAGGTCCTTTACATCCAGTGGTGGTACTTTGGATTCTATTTTATAAAATTTCACTATAGGAAGTGTTTCGCATGTCTTTAGTGAAGTTCCAATAGGACCAGAAAAACTTCTTGGTCCGGTCGCTTTCCCGTCTAAGTTGTTGAATAGGTGACGAAGAGGAAGCTCATTTGCATGAAGCTGACACACGAACCAATTCAAGTTTCGTTTTAGATCCAACTCAATCAGCTTCAATATTCCCCCTTTTGCACCAGTATTTGTAACGGTTCCATCACATCCTAAAGCGACCAGCTTTGATAAATCTGCGTTTGATTTTAAATAATTCAAGATACTCCTTGCGCAACTGCCAGAATTACCGGATTCTGGATTTACATGTCCAATATATTTAGGATCAGGTTCTTCGATCAGCACAATATGTTCTTCTACACTTGTTCTGTAGTATTTGTTACCACGTTTTATCATTTTTAGTGTTATGTCCTTTCTACTGTCAAAATAAACTGGTTGAGGATACTGGGTTTCAAGTCTCCCAGAAGTTTGATGCATATTTCGTTGTCGTTTTCTGGCTCGTCTAATTTTCCATCAAGCGATTTATTTTAAATATATCTTTAGCTTTATCATCAAGTTCAAGCAAAACAGCACACATAGGAATTGGGGATTTGTTTTTGTTGTGAAAACGAGTTACTCTAATAATTTGAAATGATTTTGATAATTCGTTTTTTATGTCTTCTTCCCTATGGATATCGGCAAGTTTCTAATTATAACTGATAATTTCGTCTCGTCCGGGTTTCGATAGTAGGTATGGGGGCACTTGAGCGTGGGAACTGGGTCATCTCTTATCATCGTGGGAACTGGGTCATCTCTTATCATCGTGGGAACTGGGTCATCTCTTATCATCGTGGGAACTGGGTCATCTCTTATCATCGTGGGAACCGGAAGTGTCGACTGATAAGCGTGGGAACCGGAGCAGGTAAAGGTAGGTGTACAGGTATGCAGGTAAAAGTTGCAGATAAAGGTAAAAGTGCATTTACGGGGTTGAAAGTGCATTTAAAAGTGCATTTAAGGGTTCAAAGTGCATTTAAGTGTTAAAAAGAGTCATCTGTAGGTGTTCGAATTGCGTGGGAAAATTTTGATAAGCGTGGGAACCGGGTCATCTCTTATCATCGTAGGAACCGGACCGTTAGCAGAATGGGGTCGCGATTAAAGCGTCACAACAACATATTAAAGAGTCACTGACCTGGTCTTTTTTAATAATGTCTGATTAGATAAAGATGTGTGTTAGTTTTAATCTGTTAAAAGCAAAGTATTACAATTTTATATTAATTATTAATTATTAGTAGCTCGACATACAAGATAAGGCATCCGAAAAGTGCATTTAAGACATCTGTTGCATCAGTCCCATTAATGTGTATGTGGGGAATACAAATAATTAGTTCGCGCTAAAAATGCATCAGTTCGTAACTGCATGTCAAAGGCAATGGACACCTATAATTTCTATAGTGAGACAACCAACTACATGTCAACATCACCGTTGAATATGTCGACTGAAGAAAAAAGTTCTAGAGATGATGAAAATTCAAGAACTCCATCGTGGATACGTAGTCCAAACAGCGATGGGATGCAGAACAGTGAAGACATTGTCGACGACGATTACGAGCCTCGTGAAAGTTTCCAAATTATACAAAAAGTGTCGCCTTTATGGTGTGCGTATCAACAGCGAGATCTGCTGTTTAACAGTCAATATCGACTCGAGAGGCACGTCAAGGAGCAAACATGGTGTTATGAACCTCATACGAATCTAATAGAAGTAGGACTGTCTCCTGCCGAAAATTTTCTACCACTTGTGAAAATCCGATGCGCAAGAAGCAATTGTCAAGAGGAGATAATTTTCACTGAGAAAGATTGGCAAGTTTTGCAAACGTCTAAAGTGGAACTGATTGCTAGAAAATTTTTCGATGGATGGCAAGATGGCCCGCTGACAGAGAAAAGTGTACATTTAAACGACCACCTGTCGGTGGTATGTCGCTATGTGTATGGTGAAAAATTGGCAACATTTATCGATAGTGACATGCATAGTATAGTTTTAACACCGAAAGAATTCGAAATGGTTTTTCAATTGGCATCTCTAGTGGCATTTCGATTAGAAGTGCTCAACAGAATAGATATATCAAAGAGTTATGTGTCTATGATAAAAATGGTGGCGAATGTAATGAAAGCGACATGCATTATCGATCCGTTGTTTATGGCCTCTCAATACCTGGAAAGAGATGCCACGCAAGAATGTTTAATAATGAGGGAAATGTTGCAACTGTATAAAGACATCTTTATAGAGGATGTGAATAAGGAGCGCGCTAAAATCGCCTAAGATTGTATTTTATGTGAAAAATGTAATAAATCACATGTAATTATTAATCTAATAAATGTGTCATTATATCTGTATGTTATTATTATTTCGGATTTAGATGTGCTGGTGGGGATGGTAGTAGTAGTGTACCTAGTAGTGCCGACAGCAAAGGTAGTGGGAGATAAGGCTGAAATGCGTATAAATACTAGGATTAGAGGGATATGTCTCACTAAATGTTAGTTTATGGCGATGGTTTACTCAACACCCTTATCAATAACCTACTTGTAGAATTACACTTGCCAGGTGGTTATCAATATTGTGGTCCGGGAACACGTTTAGCCAAAAGATTACGACGAGGTGATCCCGGTATAAATCCTCTGGATAAAGCGTGTAAAGTGCATGATATTGCTTATGCGACAAATAAAGATCTAGAAGGTAGACATCGCGCCGATGAGACATTGGAAGAGGCAGCCTGGAATAGAGTAAAATCAACGGACGCTACTACCGGTGAGAAGATGGCAGCGTGGGCTGTGACAACTGCAATGAAGGCAAAACAAAAACTAGGTGGTGAAATGACGACGACGACGACAACGACGACCAGGAAGCCGATTCGACAACGTGCAAAAGAAAAAGGTATTGCAGGCAAAGGCTTCTTTAGAAAGTTAACAGAGCTAATTAATAAAAAGATTCCGAAAGGTGGTCTCGATAGCAAGAGTGTAATTCAAGGCGCACTAGTTGTTGCACGAAAACTCTTGAAAGATGTCGGTGGAAAAAGGAATGTCGCTATTCCTAGACAGATTCCCTTGCCGAAGGAAGGTGGTATTCTACCTCTCGTGCCATTATTTGCCGGTTTGTCGGCCTTAGGTGGTCTGGCCGGCGGTGTGTCGGGTATTGTGAAAGCAATTAATCAAGTTAGCGATACGAAGAAACGACTCGCCGAAAGTTCGCGACATAACAAAACTATGGAAGCCATTGCAATGGGCAAGAAAAATGGCGGAGCATTATTCATAAAACCCTATGGGAAAACAGGCAGCGCACTCTATTTGAGACCATATAGCAAAAGTGGGAAGATTACTACTACTACTACTCCACGGTACAACAACAATCCTAAGACGAATAAAAGTCGCAGCAAAGGAGCCCCGCTATTTTTAAAAACACATCAAAAAAACTAATAAAATTGCCTCGAAGAGCTTTGACGGATGTGGACTTGATAAAATACGCAAAGGATGTTAAAAACTTTAGAGGAGTGTTTATGCGCGATAATTTGCCAAAAGGTCATCCGTGGACAAACGAAAGCGCAATTCTAAATTTGGACAATGAAACGGGCAATGGAACCCATTGGGTGTGTTACAAGAAATACGGAAATCGAGTTCACTATTTCGACTCTTACGGTGATCTACCTCCACCTATGGAGTTACAAAGCTATCTTCGAGGTTGCGACATGTACTACAATTACGAAAACATGCAAGATTATAACACGAACGTTTGCGGCCATCTGTGCCTCAAGTTTCTGTATAAAAGGACCGTACATAAGCGAGCGCCATTCAAATATGTCTCAGACGTTCGTAGTATCGGGAAGAGGTAATATAATTACCACAGGTGCATTATTTCCGACGATTCGACTATCGTCCGAGTATAATTACACACTCGGCCTCGTGGGTCTGCACACCTGCAATTCAGTGCGAAACATTTTTCCTGGCAATAACAAATTCTATTACGATATCGACGACAAAGAAATCACTATACCGTCTGGATGTTATGAAGTCGATGAAATAAATGCCTATATACAAGAGGGAATTTCCAAGGATAACAGTGGCGGTGCTAGTTTGAAAAAGGAATTTGACGAGAGCCGTTTTAAACTCGTGCCGAATAATAGCACGCTAAAGTGCGAAGTGCAATCGATCTATAGAATAAATTTTCAAAAACCTGGAAATATAGGTTCTATGCTCGGTTTTAATCCGCAAATACTAGAAGCAGGCAAGAAACACGTGTCTGACAAGGACGTCGAAATCATTCGAGTATATACCATCTTTGTCGATTCAAACATTACGGCCGGATCTTATCGTAACAACATACCTTGTCATTCGATTTATGAATTTGGATTGAGTGTAGCGCCAGGATATCAACTGGAGTATACACCCTCACATATTATCTATTTTCCGGTGATTGTGGATGAGATTAACAATATTACATTAAGATTAGTGGACCACGAAGGTCGATTGGTGGACATTAGCGAAGATACATTTACGGTAGTACGACTAGAACTTAAACGAGAAAAATGGGCCTAGATTTTATAACTAGAGGGGGTAGCAGCAGCAGCAGCAGCAGTGAAGATGATGAACAGGATAAACCAAAGTGCAAGAGAAATAATGATTCAGTCGAATGCAATTCGTCTTCGATCACGCCAGCATCAGCTACAACAACACTTTGCAATTCGGATCTGAAATTTTTAACCCGATTAGGATTTACCATACTAAGTCCACAAGATAAGAATAAAAAGTGTAAACAATAGCGCAACAATGCCATCCAAACGTGGTTCTGATAGCAGCGGAGATAGTGACGATGTTATTTTTAAACGTGTGCGATATAATACAGAGGGACATAAATTAAATATTTTCTCGAAACCGCGAGTTGATAATTTAATCATTAAGGAAGACTACTACTCTTATCAGCCGTTTACGTTAAATACAAACAATTCGGATATAATTCGAATACAGATTCAAAGTTCAGACGTCCTGACCGCCACATACAGAAGTTTCTTTACGATATCAGGAACCTTTGAACCGAAAATCGCCGACTCGAAAGATTACACAATCACAAATAATGCAGGTCTATTCCTGTTTGAAGATATACAGCTGTTATTCAATGGCCAGATTATAGACAATGCAAAACAACCAGGCTATTTGTCTTATCTCAAAGGCCTCGTTTCCTATACGGCAGACGACGTGAGTGCACTTAGCGCTTCCGGATGGTCACATGACCATATCCAACAGACTATCGACAAAGATAAGAAAACTTTTGTCTATGCCATTCCGCTAAATCTATTTCTGGGATCGTGCGAGGGCTACAAAAAAATTCTCGTGCGAATACCGCAGGAATTGGTGCTTATACGGAGCAAGAGTGACGTAAATTGCAGTAGAAGTGCAACTACAGCGGTCGATTTTAATATTACAAAAATTACATGGGAAGTGCCTCATGTGACTCTGAGTGACGAAGCGAATTTGCATCTGCTGGAAAAATTACGAGTACAGCCCACTGTACTACTACCATATCGCCGATGGGAATTACATCAGCATTCAGCCCTTCCACAATCCAATTCGACAATCTGGCGCATAAAGAACACAAACCAAAGTGAAAAACCTAGATTTATAATATTGACATTCCAAGAAGCCGGTACCATGAATTCTCAGACTGGATATGCTACCGATCTCGCTCACCTGAAAATCACCAATATCAAGGTGTATTTGAACACCTCCGAATTTCCGCAGCAACGTATGAAACTGGATTTCGCCAACAAAAATTATTTGGCCGCTTACGAAGCTTATAGGAAATTCCGAGCACAATACTATGGCGACGACATCGCTTCCACGGACAAGTGTTTGCTAGATTATAACAAGTTTCTACAGAAGCCCATTTTCGTAATCGATTGTACACGACAATTGGAGTCTGTAAAAGAATCGCCTGTAGATGTAAAAATAGAAATTGAAGCTGTCGAAAATTTTCCAGTTGGCTCGTCAGCTTTTGCCATTCTGATTCACGATAACATCATTCAATACAATCCTTTCACGGAAATGGTGACAAAATATGTTAGAGATTAAATAAGGTTTTATTGTAAATATCTAGTCGATAGTAACCTACTAATCATATTTGTAAATTAGATGTGTAAGCAAATTATGTATGTTTCGATTGTAGTAATATTCATATGTAAATACAAGTGTGTGTAAACAAATGGAATTTTATTTAAAAGTGTGTGTATGCATGCAGAATGAATTAGTATAATGAGGGTGGTTAAACAGGAGAGTTCGCTACCTGTTACAAATATCGACAATGTAGCTGAAGAACGAAACAATCGAATCGTCAGACATGGACCGCTGTTGCCTCAATCTGTTCGTGCATCTTTTCTGGGACCTACGGGCTGTGGGAAAACGAATGCAATGTTAAGTTTGATAACAGATGCAAACGGTTTACGATTTCAAAATATCTATGTGTACTCGAAATCGCTCAATCAACCGAAATACGAATATTTGCGAGTTATTCTTAAACCCATTCAAGGTCTCGGTTATTATGAATTCAATGAGAAAGAGGAAATGATCGAAGCAAATCATGCAAAACCGTACAGTCTAATTATATTCGACGATATTGGACATGAATTGAGACAAGAGAAGATACAACAATACTTTAGCATGGGTCGTCATAATTGCATCGATTGTTTTTATCTTAGTCAAACGTACGCTCGAATTCCCAAACATCTTATCAGAGACAATATTAATTTACTGGTATTATTCAAACAAGACGAGTTGAATTTAAAACATGTGTACGACGATCACGTCAGCGCCGACATGACATTCCAACAGTTTAAGGATATGTGTGCACTGTGCTGGAAGGATGCATATGGCTTTTTGGTAATCGACAAAGATAGCAGCAGCAGTGATGGTGGTGGAAGATATCGTATGGGTTTCGATTCATTTATATATTTATAAGCTGAAAACCCGTCTCATATCCGAATTCCCCGTCATGGAGAATACATCATCATCAGCAGCAGCAGCACAGTTAAAGAACAAAGTAATCGAAGCTACAAAAAGTATTAGGAAAAAATTCACCGCTTATAAACGTGATTTACATAAGGCCGAACGAGATTATTTTCAAACGCATAAACAACTTATCGAACCTCTGAAAAGTATCGCCGCCGTGACTACAGCTTCAAATGCAGCAGCAGTAAAACCGTCATCCGAGACACCATCACATGCAGAACATCGACAAGAATCTACTACTACTACTACTACTACGTCACCGCTAATTAAAAAACGAAAACTTGAACTTGAATCACCTATTCCTACAGTTAGCAGCCAGGTAGAAGTGCAAGATGAAGACATGACATCATCATCATCATTATCATCATCATCATCTGAAGCTACATATACATATACATATAGTCCAATGGTGCAAGATGTTATCGAAAGATTACAGAATCATAATGATGAGGATGTAGATAGGTCTAGATACGGTATGAAATATGTAAAATCAAGGGACGAATGGCGATTTGGTTATGAGACTATTGATGTTTTACCCGGCAACGATATAAAAGTGGGCGACGACGTTTACAAAGGTACGCCAGGCCTTTTCGAATTGTTAACACTCAAAACTCCGACGAATTTTTCCAACGAAGATATTGATAACTATAGGAAAATTGTGAATAGAACGAATGCAGGAAAGACCATACGTGGTCGTGTTGTAGCAGACAAAAGTGTAAAATATCAGCGTTATCTACAGCAGCCGCCACCTGTAAAATTGCCTACGAAGAAAGTGCTGAAAAAGACAGCGACGGCAAAGCCTAAAACAAGAAGTGGAAGTGGGTTTTTTAAAACTGTACGTGATATCGATAAACCAGTTGATTACGTCTATTGGAATAAACCGTCTGAATTGATTAGTCGTTTACGTCTTTTATATGCATCCAAGTGGGCTGGTAATAATGCACATGACAATGAAATAATCTCTATCATCGAGGAGTTAAAAGAAGAGGGTATCATAGCTTAAGGATTAGTGTAAAGATGGTAGTCGACACCTTTGGACGTCAAGTTAGCGATTCATCACGTGGCTTTAATTCTGGTAGTGTAGCTGCTGCTCGTGGTCCACCTGGAATAGGATTTAAATTAACAGCCAATGACGATTACGATTTGGAAACTAAACGATTGTGCAACATTGGCGATCCGCAAGAAGATAACGATGCTGTAAATAAGAAAAACACCTTAATTGTACAAGAGAAGGTTGTTAGTGTGCGTAAGAGAAAATTGATAGATGTTGGCGAACCAGATGCCGAATCGGATGCCGTGACCAAGAAATTTACAAAGAAAAAACTCCGCAGAATCAATTATCGAATAGATCGTGTGTTGGATGCGATCCGCGAAGATGTCATTCTCCGTTTAATTTCTCTCGAAAGTACATCGAGAGCGCTAATCACATGTGTAGACTCCATTACAGCTAATCTGTATCATCTTAGTTCGGTGTGGAATCGCGATATGAACACATTACCTATAAAGGTTGCAGCAGAATCCTTTATACATACTTCACCTAGAGCAGAACATTATTCGAAGAACAGGAGCAGCAGCAGCAGCAGCAAGATGACGCCTCCGAAGATAATACCCAACAGCGGCAATAGGAAACAAGTTATAGTTGATGAAATTCATAAACCTGCACGTAAAAATTTCCCAAGAAGACATACAGTACTGAAAGGTCCGAGAGATTTGTATCAAATCGATCTTGCCGAATATCGTTACGATGCAAAAGACAATGACGGTCACAAGTTTATATTGTGCGTAATCGACTGTTATACGAAATACCTGTGGACTTTTCCGCTAAAAACAAAAAGTGGCCCAGAAGTTACGAGTGCGATGCAAATTATATTGAATGCGGCCGGATCACCGAAGAATATTCAGTCGGACGATGGTAGCGAATTTTGGAATCGACACTTTAAAAAACTCATGAAAACACTGGGGATAAGGTTTTATTCCACATTTTCAGTCACAAAAGCAGCCATTGCGGAGCGAGTAATTCGCACGATAAAGACAAAACTTGAAAAACTGTTTAGTTTTAACGGCAACTACAGGTGGATTGATATTTTGCAGCGTGTTACTGCCGAATATAACAATGAAAAACATCGTACGATCGGAATGACACCTCATTACGCATTACATAATAATGTCAATCTGGATGCTGTGTATGCTCGTGTGAAGCGTGCTGGAAAACTTCGTTATAGTGTAGGCGATGTTGTACGTATTTCCAAATTTAAATCGACATTCGAGAAAGGCTATAAACCGAATTGGTCTACGGAACTATTTAAAATCGTTAAAGTACAACTGACCAATCCCACAACGTACCTATTGGAGGATTTGGAAGGCAAGCCTATTTTGGGTGCATTTTACGAGCAGGAAATTGCAAAAACCAATGAAACCGAAGTGTATTTAGTGGAGAAGGTATTAAAACATCGCCATACTCGTACGAATAATGAACAGTTATTAGTAAAATGGTTAGGTTTTAAAGAACCCACATGGATATCTGCTAAAGATTTGATTGTCTAAAATTGCATGCATACTATGTAGTAAAATAAATAGAATATTAGTTTAAATATGTATATTGTATTTATAATGTTACATAATAATAAACATATATATTACATATAGAGTTTTTATTTAAAAGACATTCATGCAGGGCCGTAGCTACCACCGGGGCAGCCGGGGCAGCGCCCCGGGGCCCCCGAACATAGGGGGCCCCCGAAAGCGGAGGAAGTTTTTTTACGAAATTGTCTTAAAAAGGTATTGAACCAAACTGCCAAACTTGAGAAAATCTGTTAATAATTGATCACAGCTCACTTTCGCCAACTTTATCCTGATGTGTGTACAGCATGTGTTATGTACAACAGTTCCTGTGGCAGTAGCTAAGGCCGAACGGTCATTTTCAAAACTGAAATTGATCAAGAATTACATACGAAGCACTATGGGACAGGAAAGGCTGAGCAATCTAGCTTTGCTTTCAATTGAAAATGATAGAGCTCAACAAATTAACTTTGATAAAGTAACCAATGACTTTGCTTGTAATAAAGTTAGGAAACAGAATTTTATGTGATCTTGTTTTCAGTAAAACTCAACCTGTGTAGACTTAGGATATTGTAATTTTGCAAGTTTTATATGCATGCTTGCATGCGTATAACGGGTGGTACTCCGCCTGGTGCAGACGTTTTTACATGGCGATAGGCGCCTTCTGCGTGATTTAACAACTACCATTGTGCATATAATACAAGATCTAAATGCGCAGAATGGGTGCATTGTGGGCGGAGCCTCAAATTCAACCAATAAGAAATGCGCCCACAAAGGACACGAATGGTAGTAGTACTGAAGTGTATTGTGGAAGACGCTGTCTATGTCAAATTCGAGGTTAGGTTTTGAGTCAGTTTGTGTCAGACTGACGAAAAACTTAACCTGCTAACCCCGAATTTGACATCGACTGACAGTGCCAGCAACAAAATACGATCGCGGCCATGGTTACACCATGATCGCGGTCATGATGGATTTCCTGAGTAGGCGCATTGGGGATTGGTTGACATCTCCCCTCTACTTTCTGAACGACTACGCATCTACGGGAACGTTTCAACTTGTATTCTTTACACCATGACGACTACCACTAAATTAATAATAATAACCGGGACCGATGCAGTATAAAGCTAACGACTTAGCCAACTGGTTAGCAAGCTTCTACAGTTTTATATTAAACTCAGTGTGACAAGTAAATATGTGTTTTGTCTGTTTTAAATGCCCATTCTTCTATCTTAACAGGAAAAAACACCAAATAGCAACCCTATTAAAAAAGCCTTACTAAATGAAAGTGGTGTAGAGGTAAAGGGGAAGATAACGTGGGGGCCCCATAATTATTTGTTGTCCCGGGGCCCCCAAGTCTGTAGCTACGGCCCTGCATTCATGTGACAGTTGGAGATCGTTCACAGCAGGTCGAAATACAATTTGACATCTGATTGGAACACATCGTCACTTCATCTTGGTGTTGTTGTTGACATTTTTCTCCTAATATATTATAAATAGCAGCAACTGTGCCGCTTATTGCTCCCATCGCAGCAAGTACACCTGATGCTATCCATATCCATGACTCATGAGGTACTACATTCATCGTCATCAGCATTACATAATTCCATATCATTAAGTTCCATTTTGTTTCATAATAGGTGCCATTGTGAAAATAGTAACGAATCTTGTAATTTATCCAGGAGCCTTCTTTGTCCGCATACTCCAATGTCGCTAGGAATGTCTTGTTTAAATGTTTGAAGGTCATTGACCTCCACTCACATTCAGCCGTGTCATTAAATGAGGCCAATGAGTTTGAAAATTCTGCGCAAATCTCGACGTTTTTCACATAGGTAGGCCAATACACATATATAGTTTTATTTATTACTATCGCTAAAGCAAAATACATCAAGGCACTACTAGCCATTATTATAAATGATATGACACTTTTTAACATTTTAGTCTTATTTCTAGTACATATTCCCTCTACATGCGCACGCGCTTTCACATTCAAGGTAGTAGTTTATTGGCCTACTTTCTGATCGAAAATACGCTTGTACACCTGTCCTTTGGCCATGCATTCCTGCAATTGGGTCCTGGTAAAGTTAAGGTCGTTGCGGAGACTCAACAATTGAATATCCTGCGAAGTTGTCTGTGTGATTAGATAATCTAATTGAACCTTGTCATCGGCACACTCTTGGGTAATTTTTTCCAAACACTTTGTCGAACTCGGTAGTGATACTTCATCTCGCAAAGCATTGTACATTGTCGAGAAGTTAAACATAGGGATTTCGTCGCCCCATTGAGGTTGATGAAAATCTATTTTTACATTGGTTTTATTCACATTCCTATTTATACTGGTCGTTCCGTTTAGCCACATTTGCGAATTTAACGAATGATCGGTTGCACTTGTCACAGCCAGCATAATTGCAATCAGCACAATCATTTTCATAGGGAATTGTCGCAACTGCGATATGTTCACTACTAAGTTCTATCCGTAAATCCACCATAATCTATATCGTCGCAAAAATTTCTTATCACTGGGTACTCCCCCACCCGCAACTTTTGTAATTTTCCACATCTTATACTTAAAACCTTTGTTTCTAAATGTCTCTTTCTCCCACCGTTTCATTTTTACTTGAACGTAATTCTTCCAACTGTTCTATAATATATAAAATCGATGCAGTACAATTTTCAAACACCGAATTAATTGAAGCTGTTCATAATGCATGAGATAAAAAGTAATCTCATTACGCATTTTAAAAACAGCTCCCGCTTTATCACAAGTGATCAGAGGTTAAACGGATAAAGAATTTCGATATGCGGAAGTTTACAGCTGAGGTTTCGGCTAGAATAATATATACTACCATATTATATAGTCGAATGATTCATAAAAACTTTACAATGAAATCGGTAATGTGAATGCACAAAAACACATGCAGCTCCTAATTATCATTTTATTCATTTAATCCGTCACCTTGATTCGCATTTCTTCCTTAAATGCACTTTTCGGATGCCTTATCTTGTATGTCGAGCTACTAATAATTAATAATTAATATAAAATTGTAATACTTTGCTTTTAACAGATTAAAACTAACACACATCTTTATCTAATCAGACATTATTAAAAAAGACCAGGTGAGTGACTCTTTAATATGTTGTTGTGACGCTTTAATCGCGACCCCATTCTGCTAACGGTCCGGTTCCTACGATGATAAGAGATGACCCGGTTCCCACGCTTATCAAAATTTTCCCACGCTTATCTGTCGACACTTCCGGCTCCCACGGTCGACTTCCGGTTCCCACGATGATAAGATAATAAAGATGACCCGGTTCCCACGCTTATCAAAATTTTCCCACGCAATTCGAACACCTACAGATGACTCTTTTTAACACTTAAATGCACTTTGAACCCTTAAATGCACTTTTAAATGCACTTTCAACCCCGTAAATGCACTTTTACCTTTATCTGCAACTTTTACCTGCATACCTGTACACCTACCTTTACCTGCTCCGGTTCCCACGCTTATCAGTCGACACTTCCGGTTCCCACGATGATAAGAGATGACCCAGTTCCCACGATGATAAGAGATGACCCAGTTCCCACGATGATAAGAGATGACCCAGTTCCCACGATGATAAGAGATGACCCAGTTCCCACGCTCAAGTGCCCCCATACCTACTTTCGATAAGTATGATATTTAATTTTGTGTTGATTATAATAGGCTGTAGTTTCCTGTAGTCATCTGGGCTAGCGAGATTAATTTTTAATATTTTTCCAACACAGGTTGCTGTATATTCTTGTAGAGCAAGGTTATTGATATCTTTCGAAACCTCTTGGTAGTTTGTTGCTTCATGTAAAAATATTGGAGGTATTTTAACTTTGTTAGCTGGTGTTGCTTCCGCTGGCTTATCTAGTGATGATATTTGAACGCTCAAGGCATGGAATTTGTTTTTGCAGATACGTTTGTCAGGGTCGAACAAGTAGCGCTTTTGGGCTCGTCCGCAGGAGAAGAATTGCTGCGCTTGGCGCTTTGATTTATTGTTGTTGTTTGCATTGGGCTGATAGCATTGGATTCTTGATAAATTAGCGTAGGAGGATTTAGAACCGAGTTGTTATCTTTATTCATGATATGGCGTTGATAATATAACTTAGAAATGCCGGTAGTCCGGGAAATTTGCGGCAAGCCGCTGCGGCGGTGGCTGCCGAGGAGTTCTTACGATGACTGATTACTGATTACTAACACTTATTTACCACTGTTTTGAAGTCCAATGATGGCTCATAAGCTGGAACTGCTAGGTTATCAGATTCACTGAGCACAGCTAATGCGATGCACTCGCGTTGACAGTCCGAATTCTAACACACTTTTAGCTTTGAGCATGTAAGCTTGGTAACCGCACAAGCAGTCTCCATACTGGATGACGCGCCACCTTCTCCTGCCCGCTCACTTCACTTCAGAGTTACGAGGCAACCTACAATATACAAACCTTGAGTGCGAGCCGGTATAACGGATCCGAGAGAGAAAGCTGCAACTATCGAACAAGGGAGTGGAAGCGAGAGGCATTGGTACGATAGAGAGGACACGTTTCAACCGCAGAACATCTACCTTTAGAAGCGCAGGTCCAATATTAAAATCCAGAAACGCAAATGACGTTTACTAATGTGGCGCCCCCAAGTGTCCACTGGCAAATTAGAAAATAAAACGCGGGAAATTCGAATTGAAAAATAAAATGCGGAAAATTCAAATTAAATTTTATTTTAAAGAAAAAAAAGCAAAACGGCAAATTTTAATACTGTAGTATTAAAATTAATGTAAAAAAATATTCCATGCTTTGAGCTTTTTGTAAATAAAATAACAGATTAAAGTCAAAATGAGTAGTCATCACGAAGACAAAACAAGTACTACCTACAATACATAAGTCAATATTTCTTGTAATGCATCTTTATTAGAATAACACATAAGTGGGTACAAAAAACATTTCAGTGAATCACGACACTCTTATCATGATTCTAAAATACCTGGGGGTTGGTCACGCTGCTACCTCTTTAATCGCAAGCTATCTTTGTAATCGAACACAATCTGTCAGTTTGGACAATAATATGTCTAGTTCACTATCAGTGAGTCAAGGAGTTCCACAGGGATCAATTCTGGGCCCCTTGTTGTTTTCAATATATACATCTGTGTTTATGCAACATGTTAAATTCTCAAAAATTCATATCTATGCGGATGATACTCAATTATACCATTCATTTAAAGCAGCAAACTGGAGGAATGCTGTTGATGAAATAAATTTGGATCTGCAGTATATCTATGATGTTTCCGTTAAACACTCACTTAAGATAAACCCCGACAAATCTGCCGCGTTACTGTTCGGTAATAAAAATATCTGCCATAATTTAGTTAATATTGCTAACATTAATATTAATAATGTTAAAATTCCTTTCGTGACTAAAGCCAAAAGTCTAGGTTTAACGCTAGACAATACTTTCCGTTATAGAGATCAAATATCCAAATATATTTTTCAGAGTTACCAACATCTTAGAAAGCTCTATCCTCATAGGTCATATTTAAACTGCGAAACTAAAAAAAAATTGTGCGAAGCTTTTGTTCTTTCGCAATTCAATTATTGTGTTCCTGTGTATCACTCAGCATTAGACGCCATTACCACCCATAGAATCCAAAAGATTCAAAATGCTTGCTTGAGATTTATATACGGCATTAGAAAATATGAGCGTATATCTTACAAGCTAGCTGATGCAGGTTGGCTGACAATGCAAAATCGTAGAATACTGCAGTCCCAATGTCTCTTTCATCAAATTTTATCAAACAAGAAACCTCCTTATTTATACAATAAGATTACCTTTAGAACTGATGTTCATAATATTTCTACTAGATTTAGAGGCCAAATTTCACCACCTCTCCATAAAACAACCTTATTCGAGCGGTCATTCTCGTTTCAGATATATGCAATGTATAACAGTTTACCTTTTAATCTTAAAGTCTACAGTTCTAAAATATTTAAATCAAAATTGTATTTAGACCTTTTGCAAAAACAATAACTTGTTTACCGAACTGTCCACAAGTTAATGCCATATTTTGTTTGTTTGTTTGGATAGCAGTACATCTTTTCAGCGTTAAATATTTTTTTGTTTCACCGTCACAGGATATCTTTAGTTTTTATAAGGTTTGTTTTAGGGTTAGGAATTCATTCTGTGTCATTTTGTTCTTTTTTTTCTCAAGGTTTAGATGGTAGAACAGGAGTAGGGTTAACCAAAACTGAATCTCGCCTTGTGGTTGATGTGCTTTTGCAATAGATTAGTTCTTTTTTTGTGTACTCGTGTGTATTTGCTTCTTGTATGAGCGCATCAATAAAGTTTATTATTATTATTATTATTAATGCTGATTGCTTTTATTATTAAATGTCGGCCTATATATACGTATCTACATATCGCTTAGTTCTAAAAATTGCATTATTTCAAAGTGCAAGAATGCGTACTTTACTAGGTTGTTATTGTGTGTCACAACAAACAGTCAGCGTTTAAGGCGAGACATGCAGTTGTGATACATTAAACTTGCATTACTAGGTCGTTCTCGCATGTATTAGGCAAGGCTGCCATACGTTAATTTTTGCAATTATTCTGCTAACATGTAGTTGTTACATATTAAATATTCATGAACTAATGCATGTGCTGCTGGTTTGCATTTTTAAACATATTGAACTTTTATGAACTAGTGAATTGCACTGCTAGTTTGTATTCCTTAAATTTTGAAATGAAATTTAAATCTGTTTAATTTGAGATTAAACATATTGCTAAACTCCAGATTAAGAATAACAAAAGAAAGGAGAATGTCTTCGTAAACACATTACTTGTTAATAAACTACACGGTTTCAACCACGTTAATTGTCTTAAGAGGATATTCTTCCACTGACTGCTGATGCTGTCTGGGTAGATGCTTTCTTCGGTGTAGTTTTTTCCTGATACAATATGATTCCTATTACAGTAGCGGCTCCTAAGACGCTGATGGTTATTCTGCTGGAGAGGTAGGAGTGATGTCGATGGTGTTCCAGCTGTTTGTCAATTCGTTTTTCAGTTTTATTGAATCTTGAAAGTGTTGACAGCAAGAATTTAGATTGTTGATTATCTATTTTTATTAATTTCTTTTGATTCTTGTCTAGTCTGTCAATATCTTTATAGACTTTATTGTTCACTCCGAAATCGATGTTAGCACAGTTCCAAGCATTCCTCGTTTCTCTCTTCTTGTTGTGATTTCGTCCATACCATTTTTAATCCATTCCATTTGTTTTTTCTGCTCCAAAAGGTGATGCACCAGTGTATTAGGGCTATTTACACGGACGCTTTTTCTTACAGGTTTGCTAAGCACGTGTTATAACAGGCACGCTAGTATCGCACTTCAGGCTCATACAATTTTATTTTAATATTTCTGCAAAGTGGTGGAGGATTGGTGTTAATATAATAATACTATTTATATTTAATAAAATCCTTTAAAAATTACCATGCCTGGCACACGGTATTGGGCAAAAGATACATTCGAAACATTTATAGAAATGTATAAATCTTTCCCATATCTATAATCATACGGATAATTTTCACGCAACTCTCGTACAAGTGGCATGTGTGGCCATATACATTTCTATTTTCCTTCCATTTCTTTACCCATACTGGTCGTGGTGCTTTCTTTTTTAGTGTTTCCAAATAAATATATAAACCGGTGCATGCAACTGCACCTACTTTATTATTTTTTTCTTGAACATTTTTATTATTCTGCAACTGATCAACTACGCGCTAAGCCAAAACTTTTAGAATTTCTAAAATTCCACACACCACATCAATACTTGATGAAATCGCATTTAAACTAAAAGTTTTGGATTGTATGCTCTAAAACTGCAGACCAGTTGCATGCCTGGAGTGTTACGATTTAGGTAACAACGCGATTGGCGCGTGCATTATTTGCCCACGCTCCGGCGTGCATGTTTGGCGTACGCTCCAAACCTTCGCGATGGGAGTGTACGTGTAAATGGCACTATTATCTCTGTTTTCAATACTTGATTCAGAATTCTGTTCTTCGCCTTCACTAATTTTGTCATCTTGATCCATATTTTCCTCAGCATTCCACGGGAAACTGATGTCATCAAAACTGTCACCAGGCTCTTGCCATTCCTCATAATCCTCAGAATCTGAAGAACTATATGCTTTACGTTTACGCACTTTGTTTTTTTTTAATTTCCTCGAGCTGCTTTTTTCTTGCTTCTCTCTTTTTATCTTGTTCTTCCTTTTTTCGTTTTCTTTCCTCTTCCCTTTTTTTCTAATTTTCTTCCTGTAACACTTTCTCCATCTGCTTCTTTTCGTGACATTCTTGCCACTTTTTTACTGTAATAACTGAAGGCACTTTCTCTTTCTTTGCTCGTTTCGATTATTTTGGTTCTTTAGGCCCAGGCCAGAGCTCTTTTAATCCTCTCATAATGAAACAATATCATTGGCGGTGCCACTTCTCCTGCAGCGTTGCCAGTTACTAACATCGTTAAACATTCTTTTTCATCACTATTGACTTGTTGATGTATAGTCTTATCCCCCTTTTTTGCCAAGACCTTACTTTCCTTCAGATTCAGGCACTTTCATCTCCATTAAAAATACGCTGAGGGTTATTTAGAACCTCATCAAACTTATGTTCAGTTAAATACGTTTTAACTTTTTAAAATCATTTTTCTAAACTTTTCTTGGTTACTGAGGCTTTGCTTATAGTTAAATTTTGGGCAGTTCGAGTAGAAACTTCCGGATTTTGTTTTAGAAAGCTGTAATACCATTTTCGTCCAGGTTGATCTGCTTTAAAGGGATTCGTCTGTTTAAGTTCTCTTATCAGGTGTTGAACGCTGGTGAGTAATGCCTCTTTTCCAATTGGAAATCCTGCTTTAGCCATTGTAAATATCCAAAGGACAATATTTTTCTCGTCGTCCTTAGTCAAAACTGCTTCTGGTCCCATTTGTCTAAATCGTGATGCTTTTCCCTTAACTCTGCTAATTAGACCCCTCGAAACCATATTTCCTTTGGTTGGTGGCGTGATGAATTTGAAACACCAGTAGTTGACAATCTCATGGTCCAATAGATACCGTTGTGTCATCTAGTGCTACAGACTGAAATATTAATTTGATATACACTTTAGAGGATACAGCACACTTCCATTATATTATACGAGCCCTAACCACTATATATTCGGCCATTTCAACAATTAAGGCACCGCATTTGCTTTTCCGTTAAAAAGGTTTTTACATATCTTCTAAATTTTTTAGGTTTTTATTTTTGAAAAGTTGAACAACGTTAACAAACTTATAAGCCCCACAAAACATTTTTATTATTAAATCACGAAATTTTTTGGGGGTTGCTACACCTCGCGTCATTATTCACTAAAATAATCTCAAATTGCATCTGTAAACAAGCTGCTGCCAAGCGAATTAATTGAACACAACAAACTATCACTTGTTTTTCTGTTAAGCCAACGTAACTTGATTAATATACAGATTTAATAATAATTTGGATCCAGCAGCAGTGTTGGCGGAATATTTAGTTGTTGATAGTGATTGTTAAACTTCTAATTTGCTGAACTTGTTAAAGTTTACAAAAATAAAAACATTAAGGATTTCGAAGATTTCTTATCATGTTTTAACGAAAAGAAAATGTTGTACCTTAATTGTTGTTTGTTCAATCATAAAACTCTGTTTTTACGTGAAGGAAATAAAATTATTGGAATGGCCGAATATATAGTGGTTAGGGCTCGTAATACAATTTTTAAACACAAACAAAATTGGCGACCAATTCACCAGTAGTTGACAGTGATGGCAACTACTGGTACATATACCATTATAAGAACCAATAGATGACACACACAAAATTGTAAGCAATGAGATAAATGCTTTTGTAAACATATTGGAAGCTTTCTTATAGTCTATAAAATTTGTTAGTTCAAAACTGTTATTAAATACAACAAATTATTATTCAAGTTTTATGTTCAAAATAACTTACCTTCTTACCACTTTTCGTTAAGAAACACTAATTCAACTCACACAACCTCACTAACTAGTGACAATTGTTGCCGTATTGCATGTATGACAGAAGGGGAAATGTAACTTGCGGTGTTTGATGGTAGATGGCACCTGTTATTCTAAATTATCATGGATATATTAGTACAGGATATGTTCACTACATGTAAACGTACGTCGAATCTTAAAATAACATATCACGGAGTTCGGTACCTTCCCCCATTTCATTCTAACCTGTATCACTTTATTTCTCTCTCCCTTTAGACGTATTTCATACAATGTTTCGTACGCTTAATTTTGAGGTTTTGAAATGAAAACGTCAGAAGTGTCATTCAATTTCACAGTTTATTCTTCGAAAATTGAACTTGAGCAATGAGAACGTGCATAATTTGTTCTATTTCTTGTAATTCTTCAAGCGAAGACCTATCTTTTCACCGGATGACCTGGCACTGATAGTGCAGGATAAGGGAAGTCTAAAAGAATCATTGCTACTACTAGAAAGAGCAGCAAACAAAAGAGGAATGAAACGAGAATAAAAAAAAAAATATGATAAGCACAAGGGAAGAGACGATAGGAGTACAAAACATCAAGATTGGAAAGTACAACTTTAACAAAGTAAACAACTTACAAAAATTTCTAGGTGTTGTGGTCAACGGAACAAATGATAGAAAAGGGGAAACTACAGAACGAATACAAGTAGGTAACAGGTCATATTGGCAATACATAGTTGACAAACACCTAAGCAGAGGAACTAAATTAAAATATACAAAGCAGCAATCAGACCTGTGCTGGCATATGCAGCGGAAACAATGTGCCTCTCTAGTACAGACCAAGAAAGATTACGAATTATGGAGAGAAAGATTCTAAGACGAACACTTGGCCCAAAAAAAAAATAGGGGAGGAACACAAGACCATTAATGAATGAGATTAAGAAAAAAATGAAAGGAGAGGATATCGTCAGCTTCATAAAGGTACAAAGACTAAAATAGTTTGGACACATACAAAGAAGGGATGCGGACGAATTAGTAAAGAAAGTACTGAAATGGAAACCACTACAAACCAGACCGAGAGGAAGATCCAAAATAAGGTGGGAAATATACGAAAACATCAGAACACTGAAGATTAATGACTGGAGGAGAGCAATACACATCAGAAAAGTTTGTTACGTAATAGTATTTAAGATTTTGTAATATAATTTAAAAACACTTCTGCCCGGGGCCTTTAGAGTGTTGTATATTATATACCGTGAGATCATTTAAATTTATAATTACAGTTGTCTGTGATTCGTGTTATACGTGTGGCAGTACTGAAGCGTATTGTCAAGCTCTGTCAAATTCGAAATTTGTAGGTTAAGTTTTGCATCAGTCTGTGTCAAATAACAAAAAAAAAACCTAATCTACTAACCTCGATTTTGACATAGACATACACTTCAGTGCTGCCAAACATATAACACGAATCATAGGCGACTCTAATTATAAATTTAAATGATCTCGCCGTATTAACAATAGCAATACAGTGGAATCTCTCCATAATGGATACCCCATGGAGAATCTGAAACTGTCCATTATAGAGAGGTGTCCGTTATTCAGAGGTTCCTTACCATTTATTCTCTACAGTTCTGTACACTACAAATCATCCATTATGTAGAGGTGTCCGCTATTGAGAAGTGTTCGTTAAGGGAGGTTTTACTATAGTATTTGAGTATACATCAAAGGCTTTGTCAGGCCATTTTAAATTCAATAGGTATGTGACCATTTGGAGCAGTTTCGGTACAAAGTTGCCGAGTTTGCCTGTATATAGATTCCTTTTCAGTTATATTTTATCGTACAACACTTCAGCTACTTGCATCTGACAATTCTAAAGGTACCCCGCATGTAGCTTTTGATTTTCTAAAAAGGTTCAGCGGAACCGCTCTAATCTCTATGTCGTCGTATGTGTAGCTGTTTTTGTCTCATCGCATTTAAGAACGCTGGGCTACCGCAATTTTCAAAACACAGTCAATGGGAGCGAGCGAGATACTTCCTTAAATAATTTAAACCTCTGTCGGACTGCAGGCCCTCGCGCCCGTTGCGAGATGCATTTTGATTGGCTACAGCTGCACGTCGCAGACAGCGCGTCTTGTGCGAAATCTAGCGTAGCGTCTGTTTTGCATTAGTCAGTCTCCGGCCACCAGCTAGTACAGTCGATATAGCGGGATTGTTTCCGTCCCGCTCCCGTTTGTTTGGGCAGTTTGTTTATTGGGACAGTTCTCGGTTATCGATGGCCTATCCCGCTCGTTAACGTACTGAAGGCCTAGTTGGCTGATTGTTCTGTCTTCTTGATCTGGATCTCATATTACGAGTGGGCTATCTCACGGCCTCGCAAGGTTTTCCCTGATTGCATCTTGTGGCGCCAATTTATTTTGTAACACTATACATACCATCACGCTTGTCTTGTGGTGTATCATTTCTAGGACCACGCCCATCTCCCTGAGCGTATCAAGCCGTGGCCTTTAGCCTATTCTGTGCGACTTCCAGGGTAAGAGTGAGTGTCGTTAAAACAGTTTGATACTGTAACAGCTTTTAATGAAACAGTACACAGATTTGAGATATCACCTATTTTAATTTTAGTGTTGCTTCTTATATGAATCAGTATTTTTATTTTCATCAGTCACGAAGTATTTGCTAGTATTAATAATAACCATTCACATTAAATCACCAGAAACACATGACAAGTACACAAAAACCGGCCGTTGGGGAATATTCCTAATTTAAATTGTGATTGTTTTAAATGAATATTACATATAAATAAAAAAATAAATACTGGAAAGACTCAAGAATTCTAATTTAATATGTCGACAATCAAAATATAATAATGTATTATTGCATATATTGAAAGTTTTTGTTTGTACCAAGGTCCAACATTGCATACGCGATCGCTGCCATCAAGTACGTGTCCTCCTGAAAGATGGCACTTCACCACGTGCCCAGCATGTCAGTGTAACGGCCATGCCAGTTGTCGTGGCAACACCAGCACTTGTTTACCTTGTCGAAATCTTACCATGGGCCCACACTGTGAACGTTGTGTGCCTGGATTTTGGGGTAATCCAGTTAATGGAGGTAAATGCCAACCTTGTGAATGCAACGGGCAGGCAACAACATGCCATTCGGAGTCGGGGAAGTGTTACTGTACCACCAAAGGATTGGCTGGTGATCATTGCGAGAAGTGTGATGCTACCAATCATTACCACGGAGATCCTGCGAATAAAGGGTCGTGTTACTGTAAGTTCTGACAGTAGGCTTGTAGAGTTACAATTAATAATTTCTGTTTTAGATGATTTGACAATCGACTATCAATTTACATTCAATTTATCGAAGAAGGAGGACAGGCATTACACGCAGATTAATTTTAGAAATTCCCCGATAAAACCAGATATTGATGCCGATTTTCAAATCACATGTTCGGTAATGGCCAAAATGAACATCACCATGAGGAGGGCGAACTCCAAAGAGGAGAAACCCATTTATACCAACCATAATTGCACCACTTTTAAGTCTAGGTTTACCAAATCGGAGTATAGTTTTGGTGTAGAAGATAATGTGACTTTAACTACATTTTACGTATACGTTTATGACTTTCAACCACCGTTGTGGATTCAGATATCGTTCTCGCAGTACCCTAAGCTGAATTTACAACAGTTTTTTATCACATTTTCCACGTAAGTATCTTAAAATTTGTTGCAGATGTGGTGTTTTTAGTTGGTGCTATTGTGTTTACTTATTTTTTTTAAATTGTTGTGGTTTTACATATCTACTTTTTGTTGCTTTGCATAGGTTAGTCAAGTTCACTACTATTTTATTTTATGTAATCTTCAAAGCAGAAAAAAATGGTTTATGGTAAATTATGTACTTACTTTATTTTATAACACAAAACTTTTTTTTTTAAAGATTTTAATTGGTTTTGCCATATTATTTCGTGCAACTATTGTCATAAATATATCATTTT
Source organism: Agriotes lineatus (assembly GCA_940337035.1). Lineage (NCBI taxonomy): Eukaryota > Metazoa > Arthropoda > Insecta > Coleoptera > Elateridae > Agriotes > Agriotes lineatus. The sequence continues at coordinate 86,225 of CALNHX010000658.1, forward strand.
TAAAGCTAGAAGTTTTAGGCACTACTTAGAACAGTTGGAAACTTATGGAATCCATTTTTTTTTACCATAAAAAATAGTTTCCTCTTTTTTTGTCATAATCACGTTTATTAAGGTGATCTGTTAGCAGTGGTGTAAAAATCACGTGGGATAGTGTTCCGCATATTTGTTCTCTTTAGACAGTTTAAACGAATAGTGAACCTAAAAATAGAGCATAAAGAGGAATAGTGAAGGGTAGAGAACGAAACTAGGGTAAATACCACCCCGAAGAAAATTAAGAAAATTTGGTGGGGTTAAGTAAACAACAAGACAAGTTCATTAGTATAGAGGTCACGCCGGATCGAACATAAAATTCCTGTTAGGAATTTTTAATGCTAAGGTTGGCAAAGAAATCAAAAATAGATCAGTAGTAGGTGACTACAGCAGGCATGAACAAGTTTCGCTATGGAGAAGAGACTGAAAATTAGAGCAACCTTTTTAATTCACAAAGAGATGCACAGAGAAACATGGAGAAGCCCAGAGGGAAGTACGACTAATCAAATTGATAATATTATGGTAGAGGATAAATACAGCTCTATAATAGAAGTCAAAGCTACAGGGGCGCCGAAATAGACTCCGATCATCTTATGGTACGCTCAAAAGTAAATCAGAAAATTGCCTGGGAGAACTCCAGCAACAAAAAACAATATAGAAGTTGGAACACAGCATTATTACAGGAGGATAGAGGTAGGAAAAGATATGAACTTTGAATAAAAACGACTTTAGTAGAACACACTAAGCAGAAAGTGGAAAGTGAACGGAGCGTAATAAAGGAAGCAATATAAAGTTAAGCAAAGCAATCTTTACGAGGTGAGAAAACAAAAACAAATAGATGGTATGACAAGAGATCAAACAAGCAAAAATAAAGAAAGCAAGTGGAAAGATGTTACGGTATAATATTGGTTTTACGACACTTTAGGGCTCGAAGGTGCCACTGACACGTCACGTCTGGGGAATTTCACTGCTTGCCCTAAATAACTCATTAACAGGCTAAACCCATGGCTGATACCCTCAGTGAGATGGGAGGGTTCTTTGAACAGGGCGCCGTAGGGACTAGCGTGATGACATATACAGGGTGTTGATAAATAAAGAGGGTGCCACGAGCTTCGAGTATGAACAGGGCCCCGCTTGGCAGAAACTCAGAAGGCCAAAGGGGCTGAAAGGTGTGCTAGCTTTGGTACTTCCAGTAGTCGGTGGCTAGAGCGCTGGTTTCGGCAGGTTTCGGCCAGGATTTGCTGTACACAAATCTTACACAGATTGCTACTAGGGCAATGACATACCAAAGCACAATTGATTGTAACTATATCAGAACAAAGTTAAAGGAAATACAAAATCAACAGTTAACAGACTTTAAATGTTAAATGGAGTTCGTAAACGGCATTACACAGCTGATTTTTGAACGCTTGCCAAGTAGGAAAGTGCGGTGACAACTTTACAATGGACATGGACAAGCCCACCAGAAGGGTAACGCGTACTTGCCTATTTACAGGGCAATGTTCAGACAACCATGAAGCAAACAATGAGTTCATAAGTCGCACTAGTTGCAAGCGATTCAGGTTAACGCCGTCGCTGGTGCGCGAGCCGGCACTGTTATGAACGCGATACGAAAACAAACGGAATTTGCGCACTGACTGAACCGCCACGAGGTATTTCAATAATCGGTGACCTGCAGATTTGATTACGGCATGCACAACTTAAAACGTTAAAGTTAACAGTAAGTGATTTTTAGCTTCTTCAAAGCACTGATTCCAAGCGACGCCAGCTGTCGATCGGGAGCTCCAAAGCTGCGATTACAGGGACCTTGCGAAAAGCACCAGGGGACAGAAGTGGGCTCCGTGCCATTGCGATATGATAACCCAGATTTCTCTTTACTAGCAGTAATGTGATTGTGGAGCAGTTATGGGGCACACAGACACAAAACACATAAATGAGCCTACGAGTTATTTGGTTTCCCGGGAAATAATCCTCTAGGAGCGGGTAATGCAGCCAATGGCCATGTATGGGACGGTAATGGAAATCAAAAAGGGCTCAACAGGGGTCACCAAATAAAGCATCACGTCTTTAGTTCTTCACGTCTCTCGTCGAAGACTTTCTGGCTTGAAACCGACGCTCGCCTCCAGCCACTAAACAGACGGGGGGAGCCCCTTCTGCGCTCATACAAAAAACTAACTGTCAACACCTAGAGTCTTCTGGAGCAGCATTTTACTAAAGGGGCGTGAGTGAATTCAATCATGTCTGGCTGCTTCCACTCGTAGAGCATCTGTTTCTCTGCAGCAATAGGAAATACAGCGCATGTCGAAATTAGAAGACAACGCAAAATTCGTCGATTGTCCCTAACAAAGATTATCTAAAGAACAGATCTCAACGTAAATATGAAGATTATAAAGTACAAAGAATTAAGAGTAAAATTTATGATGAAAGAAGCCAAAGAGAAAAGTTGGACAAAATTCGGAGGGAAAATGGAAGAAAACAGCAAAGAAAATAACAATTTTCTTTCTAGAAGAGGAAAACTGAGTAAATATTCAACTATAATGAGAATGAAGATGAACTAGGGCTAATAACAGAAGATGTAACAGGTAACCAATCCAATAGTTTACAAATATGAAAGCTCCAGGACATGACAAAATAACCCCAGACATGTATGGGGAAAGAAGGTACGGAACTATTGTTGAAAATTTATAACAAAATTTGGGGAGAGCAAATGATACCAGAAGATTGGCAAATAAAAAAGATAGTACCGATGTATAAAAATGTGAATGTTACAACTATAGAGGGATAGCACTGTTACATACAACAATGAAAACATACGAGAATACTAGAAAAAGACTGACAAGATTCACTGAACCAACACCAGAAGCATCGCAAAGTGCATTTAAAAAAGGAAGAAACGTACAGGACTACATCTTCACAATGTATCAAATAATCCAGAAAATCCTGTTGAGTCAATCAACAGCTTACTGTGCATTTATATATATATATATAATAGCTCTACGAGCCTAGAAGGCCCAAGGCTTGGTTGACGATTTCTCGCCATTTCTTTTTGTCTGCAGCTTTTGTTTTCCAGTCGGTGATGTTCATCTTCCTTATGTCTCCTTCTACATCCTCTTTCCATCTCTTTCTTGGCCTCCCTTGTCGTCTCTTACCCCCGATACTACACATCAATAGCTTTCTTGGCAACCTAGGTTCCGCCATTCTTGTTGCGTGCCCCATCCATCTTATTCTTTGGGCTTTTATTACTCCTATGATGTTTGGTTCCTTATACAGTTCTTTAAGTTCCTGATTTGTCCTCCTTTCCCACCTGTTGTCAACTTTCTTGCCACCAAAAATCTTTCGAAGCACTTTCCGCTCCCACACTCCTAACAGTTCTATTTCTTTGGTTCTTAGAGTCCAGACCTCACTCGCAAACACAGCAATCGGCCGTATTACTGTTTTGTATACCCGCACTTTTAACTTCCTTGATACCACTTTACTTTTAAGAAGATGATTGAGCGCGTTGATGCATCTATTTCCGGCCATTATTCTTGCTTGTATTTCTTCGCTACTTCCTGTTGTCCTTGCTATAATTGTTCCCAAATATTTGAATTTCTCCACTTCTTCGAAATTGTAGGTTTTTCCTGAATTACTCGTTATCGTTAGGTGTCTATTCTCCATAAAAATATCGTCTGTCCAGCTCATATACTTTGTCTTATTTTCGTTTACTTCCAGACCCATCTTTCTTGCCTGTTGTTCCAGTCTCTTAAATACTTCTTGTAGTTCGCCTTTACTCCTCGCTAATATTGTAATATCGTCAGCGTACGCCAGCACTTGGTGTTTTTTGTGGTATAATAGTCCTGTTCTATTGATGTTTGCCTCTCTTAGGATTTTTTCCAGCATGAAATTAAACAGTACTGATGACAGAGGGTCGCCTTGTCGTAATCCTACTTTAACCTCAAAATTATTTGATGTTTTCCCCTTTACTCTTACTCTGTCTTCTGTTTGCGTGAGAGTCATTTTTATAAGATTTACTAGCTTTTTACTGATCCCTAGTTCTAATAGTGCCTTGTACAGTTCAGATCTTACTATCTTGTCATATGCTTGTCTGAAGTCTAGGTATAATATATTGGTTTCTTTCTGGTGTTCGTAGCTTTCTGCCTGAATTTCTTTCAGTATAAATATTTGATCGACCACCCCTCTTCCTGCTCTGAAACCACATTGGTATTCGCCTATTATCTCGTCCATCTTTGTCATGAGCTTCTTTTTTATGGCTGTTGCTAAGATCTTATAAGAAACATTGAGGAGTGCTATGCCCCTGTAGTTCTCACAGTCCTGTTTGTTGCCTTTTTTATAAATAGGGCATAGTATTGCTTCTCTCCATTCTCGAGGCATCCTTTCTTCTGACCAAATTTGTTTTATTAGCTCTTGAGTTTTCTGCATTAGTTCATTACCTCCAAACCTAAACATTTCTGCCGTAATCATGTCACTTCCCGGGCTCTTATTTTGTTTAAGGTTTCTCACGATTTCTATAATCTCTAGAGTAGTTGGTGGTTCATCTTCGTCCTCATTTCTGTGGTCTTCTTCCTCTATCCCATATTCCTCTATCTCCACATTATCTCCATTTAACAACTCCTCAAAATATTCCTTCCATCTTTCTAACACCTTTTCTTCCTCTGCTATTAAATTGCCATTTTTATTTTTGTAGAAAATTGAATTGGGCTGGTATCCTTGGTTTTCTTTTCTTATACCGCTGTATAATGATCTAACCTCCTTATTTTTAAAGTTGTCTTCAAGCCTACTCATTACTTCTTCATTATACTTCCTTTTCTTTTCTCTTAATATATGTTTACAACGCTTCCTCTGTTCCTTGTACTCGCGTTTCATTTCTTCTGTTCCCCTTGAGATCATTTTTATTCTCGCTTTGTTTCTTTTTTCTATTTCTTTTGTGCATTCTTCATCAAACCATTGTTTCTGTACTTTTTTAGAGCTGCCCGCACACTTTTTGGCACTTTCTTTTATATTGTTCTTGATAGCTTCCCATAAGTTCTCTATATTGTTCGTGTCTTTTATATTGCTTATTTTTTCGGTCAGAATTTCTTCATATTTTATTCTTTCCTCTTCTCTTTCTAATCTAGTCACTTCTCTATTTCCTCTTTGCCTATTTCTTTGATTTTTCTTTGTTGGTATGACTGGGCACATTCTAACTCCTACTATAAAGTGATCAGACTCCATATTTGGACCTCTGTAGCTTCTTATTTTCTTAATATTTCTTACTTCCTCTTTTTCTATAAGTACATGATCCACCTGGTTTACGTAGCGGCCATCTGGTGATCTCCATGTGCCTTTATGGATATTTTTCCTCTCAAAATACGTACTTATAACTATCAAGCCATTTGTTTTCGCAAAGTCTATCAGTAGTTGTCCGTTTTCATTAGTTTCTGTGTGCTTACTGTGTCTTCCTATAGCAGGCATATATATTTCTTCTCTACCTATTTTTGCATTCATGTCACCAAGAACTATCTTCATGTCATATCTAGGGATGTTGTTATATTCTCTGTCTACCTCGTTGTAGAATTCTTCTTTCTCTTCTATACTTTTCTCTTCAGTTGGTGCATGAATGTTGAGTAAACTTATCTTCTGAAATTTTCCTTTCAGCCGTAAATAACACATTTTGCCGGTTAAAGGCTTGTACTCCAGTATTGCTGTTTGCAGATTCTTGCTAACTAGAAATCCTGTTCCAAATACCCTATTCTTTCCTCCACTATTAAAATATATATAGTTTTCTAGTTCTAGTATTTCATTGCCAAGTTGTTTTGTTTCTTGCATTGCTACAATATCAAATTTAGATTTCTTACATTCATCGTTTAACCACAGAATAAACACCTAACGGACTCAGAAGCGACACTCGCGGCGGCGCCTTTGATGTTCGAGTAGCCGATTTCTGCTGTGGCGGCCATTTTGAAAGGCAGTAGATGAAACGGGAAATTCAAAACATTACATATGATTGTGTTTATTTATATAGGAATAATTAAATAACTGCAGAAAGCTTACGTTTAAATGTTATATAATACAATACAATACAATACAATTTAAACAACGCAAAAATTAATACAATAATACAATTACAAAATAATTTATAAGTGTTTTACATTCATAATTTTTAAATTTTTTTGCGATTTATTTTTAATTTCCCTGTTTAAGTATTTTAAACAGTAAAAAATTCGCATCCTTACAAATAATTTTTTTAAATACATCAGAGGAAAATCGTTACAAGGATGTAAAAACTGAATACTTGCCATAATATTAATTAAAGAATTTGCCACATAACCTTGTACAACAGTTAAAAAATAATTTGTAAATGTTGCCTCTAATTTTTGTATGTATTCATAAAAGCTTTCACTGGGAGCCTTTAAATTTCCGAACATATCCTTGTTCATATTTGGGTAAGCTTTATAGGAATTAAATAATGTTGTGACATCAAAAGTTGCCGACTGTTCGTTTGCAAATGATGTGCATACTGCACAACTGTGCACTTCCAAACATTTTTTAATTAAGTATCCACATACATAATTTAAAGCATTTGCTCCAGGGAGATTATCTCTGTAGTCTGTACTTTGTAACTTAATTGGTTTATTTAAATTACTTTCATTAAATATTGTTAAAAAATTCGCATTACTATTTGAATTATTATTTATAGCTGTTAATATATGATCTAGATCATCAGCACAGTTTGCTTCATATGAGTGATCTAGATAATTTAAACAGAATAATTTTTTATATGCTCTAAAAAACTGTATGGGAGTAGGATTACAGGAATTGCCACCTTGCTGTCTTACACTAAAAAAGAAGTTTTCCAAGCAATCTTGATTTAGCCTACGTGTATAAATGTACTGAAAAGAATTAAGTTTTAAATATTCCCATAACTGTAAAATACCATTTATGGTTATTTTAAACCCAGTTAAACACTTAATACTTTTTGTAACGTCCTTATTGTCCTTATTTTTTACTACAACTGAATTTAAGAACTGTAGGCAATTATTTAAAAAACTAATCTGAATATTACTGCCCATCCAAGCATTTCCATACATTTTTTCGGCTCTTCTTGAATTTGAATTTAAAATATCAAATAATTTGTCAAACAATTCTAAACATTCAGCAGTACCTACTGCAGCAGACTCGAGCGCACCTAAACTCACATATGTATATAACGAACTAGCTACGGTATGACTAAAAACTTGTACTGCTAATTTTACCTTCATCTTTTGAAATCCATTAGGAAATAGGTGAGCATCACTTAATTTAGGAGCAAGCCTAATATTCTGACATTTGTCTTTTCTATAAAAGGAGTTAATGTGCTTCCAGGAAGCAATTTTATTGTCAAAATGAAAATCATGATTTAGCAAGTTATTTCTAATAGATTTCAAAAGATGAGGTGTGTCAAATAAATAAAATATTTTCTTATCGTCTACTAGAAAGTATGGATTTTCTGGTTTTACATTTTGACTACGAGCAAACTGCAAAAAATTTGATCCTTGATCGCTTATAAATGCACATACATTTACACCTATTGAATACAACTTTTTTATAAATGACTCAATTAATTCCTGCAAATCAGCTCCCGAGCAAGCTGAGTTTGTAAATGCATAGCCAACAGGTTGTTTCCATGTGCCAGATATGCTTCTTAGCATGAAAACTATTGCACTTGAAGCAGGTTTAAGTTGGATATTTGATCCTGTATGATGAAAGCCCACAATACTGTCATTTTTTATGCAATAAAATAAAAAAGTTTTAAGGGACATTTCATCAGCACAAAGAATACAGTATTTTTGCATACTATCCATCTGCTGTAGTTTGAATTGCAAGCAATCAAATAGCAAATTATTGATGCCTGGAGTATGTTGCCAGTTTTCTGTCATACGCTGAAGGCACCGCTTTGACGGCAGACAAAATATTCTAGACATAAATCTGTATGCTTTAGGACTCATAAAATAAATAGATAGTGCTAATTTCTTAAATTCTATTGAATACCTTCTACCTTTTGAGCTATGTTTATTTAATTCGACTTGAATCTTCAAAAAATCTAGAAATTTTGTTGGCAGAACTTCGTCATAATTATTTACACTTTGAGGAATAATTGATTTTTGCTCATTTAATTGCTTTTTTAACGTTCGATTAATTTTTGTTAAATGTTTTACTTTTCTTCGTAACTTCAATTTCCGAGGAGTACATGATGTCAACACCAATGAAGTCTGAACAGGCACTGATGTCGCTGAAGGCACTGATGTCGCTGAAGGCACTGATGTCGCTGAAGGCATTGCTAAATTTTCGCAATCGCTCTTCAATCTGCTTGTACTGGCCCCTTCATTAATTTCGAAATTACACGAAAGTATCTATAAAAAATGGTTACATTGTTACACTGGAAGATTAGCTATACAATAGAAATATAAGAGGTGTCTAAAAAATTGGTCAAAAGTGCATTGACAAATTTTGCTGGCACGTTTTGCATATAAAATCTTTCATAATATAAACAAAACCTCACAATAACAGGTATGTTGTAACCGTTACTGGTGATCAATAATACTCAATGATACATAATGTAATTCATTGATTTTTAAGAGAACTAAAACAAAAAATACAAAGACAATCGTAAATTGAAGGTTAAATTTGACAGTTCTAAAAGCTGCGCCCAACGGAACTAAACATTAAAGCACTCTTGACCCGTTTTTAGAGATACCTATGTGTTTTACGTACGACTTCTTTTGTTTCACTCGTTTCAGTGTTTTTCTTCACCTTATTTGGAACTGGAGGAATGTTTGTAGCTATACGCGTTTTTCTTTTTAAACCTTTTTGTGGTGGAGGATTTGGTATGTCAAACAGCGTTGGAACTGCGTCACATTTCAATCTGTTTTTTAAAAAATTTAAAAACATTTGGTCTTCAAAATGCTTGCTGCATATTCTACAATTGTTATATAAGTAATTTGAGTCCTTATTTAACAAATCCTCTCTTCTGCAGGAAACTGTCCACTCTTTAGCACTAAAAATATTTAAAAAATCACAAAATATATACGTTGGATAACAAAAAACACCAGTAACTTACCGTTGCGCATCTTTAGGAAATCTAAAAAAGCTTAGTTCTTGATTACTGTTTGAATTGCTAGTACAGTTAATCGCAGAACACCAACGCCCACCTTTTAAAGCCATTATTTAATCCGATATTACTGGAAATTACCGTACACAGAAATCACTTACAATGTCCAATAAGTAATCACAAACAATAAATAAATAAATTACACCGTATCGAATACAATAACACACGTGTAAACGAAGGAATATTCCATACGAAACTGCAGAAAGTAAATGAATTCCCACAGCACAACTTCAAAAATACTTCCCAAGAACATGGTGGAACTGGCGCATGCGTACTGAAAATTGGACCCTCGGAAGTGAAAGAGTGTCGCTTCTGAGTCCGTTAGGTGTTTATTCTGTGTCCTAGTGGTGTGCAGAGGCGGGAAATTCAAAATTATGCGCCTAAATTTTAAACTGAACAGAAATAATCCGTATGTTTAAAGTTCATGCAATTTATATGGAAATTCACAGTACACCTTGTGTCACCAAAAGATCGTTTCTGTGCATTCATATTAAATTAATATTTTAAAACAACTTGCACAAAAAAACATAACCTTCTTATAAGGGGTGATTGACCGCCACAAGTACACGTGTAAAATATGGTAAACAGCTGACTGCACACCACCAGAACTCACGCATGCGCAAAGAAAAAACTAGGTCAATTTTAAGCCGACAGGCCATTCTGTATTATTCTGTGGTTAGGTTTTGTGTCAGTTTGTGTCAAAACTGACTGAAAACCTAATTTGCTAACCTCGAAATTGACTTAGACGTACAGTGCCTCCCAACATATTTCAAACTTTTGAATTTCCACAGCCGCCTTTTTTAATCGACATGCGGTATAATGCTTTTATATAAATGTTTGTGTATAAATACTAATACAAAATGCGAAAAATAGTATACACACTTCGTAAGAAAAGTAGTTTTAAACTATACTTGTTGTGTAATATACTATTTTGGCCATTCATCTTCCACTCCCAAAATATGTCAAATTCAAGATTTGCAGGTTAATTTTGCATCAGTCTGTGTCAAATAACAAACAAGACCTAACCTACCAACCTCGAATTTGACATAGACTGACAATACACTTCAGTAGGTACTGCTAAACGTATAACACGAACAAATTTTATTTTAAACCAAAATTTGTTTTTTAATATAAATCACGCAAATTACTTATAAAATTTTAATATTTATTCAAAAATTTAGTGGCAGAATTGAAAAAAAAACACTATACAGCACTCGTGAGAAACAAAATTACTCGCTTGTTTGTCGTTCCATAAACGCATGAGAGAAAAACTTTGTTTCTTCACTCGTTCAGTAATATACTATTACTTAAAAGAACTTGTTTTGACCTGTAAAATGTAATCATTTTGCACTTAGTAGGATTAAAAAAGAAATTGTGTCACACATTTAAGTAACTGATCTAAGTCTTCTTGTAATACTTGTTGGTCATCTATTTTGGTAATTGATTTATATAGTTTTAGGTCATCCGCAAACATAAGGTACTTGCTATTTTTAAATTTATTCGAAAGATCTGCAATAACAATTTGAGAAATAATTGGAGATAAATTTGATCCTTGGACGACTTCTGAACGACGCTTTATTGGTTGGGATAGTTTATTGCTTATTCTTACAGTTCGTGTTCAATTTGTGATGTACGAGTAAAACCACTTTAAGACATTTCCGTGACGCCCAGTAGCTTTTAGTTTTTTAACCAAGACAGCTTGCTGAATGCTGTCAAATGTTTTTTGGAAGTCCGTGTAAATAGCATCAACTTGGTGCAATCCAAAATATACTTTTTCCAACTGTCTAGTCTTTGATTTAGACTTAACCAAGCATATTTTGAGAAGTGTAATTGTCAACAGGAGAAGCTGTTAGTTTGCATATTTGTTCTCATTTAACCGAGTTGCTCTCCATCTTGGACACACGGCATCAAGGCACATACAATCATTTACAAGTATAGTATGAGCACAAAGAAAGTTCATCAACAACGCCTTAGGAATTTTGAAGGCATGTGTATTATAACATTATAAATTATACTTAATCCTCGTTTGACATTTTATAGATAGTGGCTGTTACACCCGTATTCATAGTCGTTCGCCAGCGGATCGCCGGCGACTCGCCGGAGTTTCGTTATGAACAGTATGTTGGCGGCACTGTACGTCTATGTCAAATTCGAGGTTAGCAGGTTAGGTTTTCAGTCAGTTTTGACAGAAACTGACACAAAATGTAACCTGCTAACCTCGAATTTGACATAGACGTACAGTGCCGCCAACATACTATTCATAACGAAACTCTGGCGAGTCGCCGGCGATCCGCTGGCGAACGACTATGAATAGGGGCGTTAGTATCTAATATCGTAAGTGATAACAATGATCCAGACTTCCTCGTAATAAACGCAACGGAAATATTTCCAAAGTCTGTAGAAGAACAAGAACAAGATCATAGCCTCACTGTGTAACAAATGTCAAATGACGACTTCATATTTTCTGATGTTATAAAACACAGGACTTTAAATTCCAAAGGCACCCTTGATGAAGTTTCTTTTTTCTCATACGATAGTTACTATGTATAATTAAAGAGCTCTGCTAAAAAAATTAGAATTTGTAGTTGATTTATGATAACAATAAAAGCAAACACGCATATACTATCACAGTATTAGCGTATTTCTTAATTTATGTTGGTACCTATATTTGCTTTAAAAACTGAAATAGCACAACTCTGTTCTTAATAAAATATGTATTCCGTAGGCCCTTGTATTGCTGGAAAATATTAAAGAGGGTTTATTTAGTGTGCTGCTACCCCAACACACAAAAATAAAACAACAGATATCGGAAATCCTCGACACAGATCTGATAAAACAGCAGGCAGAGAACGGCACATTGGATTTCAAGGTAAAAAAAAAACGTTATTTTCTACTTCTGAAATAATTACATTACATTTCTACAGCATTATGCCCAATATGTCATATCCGTGATGGCAAAGCTCTGTGCCCCGGTGCGTGATGAAAGGATTAAGCAGTTGACTGAAATTACCGACGTCGTGGACACATTCAAGGGGATATTGGAGGTAAGGTTGGTTTTATACTTAGTATGTTAGTAGTAGTAGTAGTAGTAGTAAAGGGTGTCTCAGAATGTTTTTCGTTTTTGTTTTTACTATTACGCGCCAAACATATGTAGCAGGGGGAGGGGAGTGGTGTCAAACGCTTGGCGGGCTGGTTTAGTTTCAGTAGGAATGGATCGTTTCACGGGACCGCAGCGCTCATTTTGCGTACGAGCGTTTTACAAAAACAACGATTCTTACACTGTTGTTCGACGCCTTTACAGGACACATTTTAATTTAACGACCATGAGAAATGTGCCAGATGCGAATTTAATCAAGCACTGGGTGTGCAAGTTTGAGGAGACTGGAAACACAATGCCAGATAAATCAACTGGGTGAAAAAGGACATCAAGAACGAACATGAATGTTGAGCGCGTTCGCCAGTCTGTTACGGACAATCCACGACAGTCACTACGGTTGCGCGCAGCTTCTCTAAATTTGACTTTTTTGGCTCCAGAAATGCAAAACCAGATTGGCTACAACCGCAACACATTTTTCCAGCAAGACGGAGCCACTTCACACGTCACAAATGACTCGTTAGCTGCTCTTCACGATTTATTCCCTGAAAGAGTAATTAGTCACCGAGGAGACATCAACTGGCCACCGAGAAATCCAGATTTAACGCCTGCTGACTTTTTCTTATGGGGTTACTTAAAAAGTAAAGTTTTCAACCCATTACCACCCAACGTGAATGTTTTAAAGCAAAGAATCACAGACGAAATCAACGCTATTCCAAGAATGATGCTCCAGCGAGTGATTGAAAATTTCAGTTCAAGGCTAAATGAATGTGATGAGGCGGATGGTGCGCATTTACAAATGGTTGTTTTTCATAAATAAAAATTCAAAAACTGCTCTGTAATTTAACAATAATTAAAACAAGTTTGAATTAATTCTGGTGTTTTATTTTAGAAAAAAAAACAAAAAGGAAAAACATTCTGAGACACCTTTTATTTTCGGGGAGACTAATGTCTAGCAAGTAGGCCTTCATAGGCCCTTTTTGCCAACCCCGTGGACAGGGTCTAGGCATGCAGAGTACCAGGTATCTTAGTCCTACTTAAAATTTTGCCGAGACCAAGGAGTTCCAACCCTAGCAAGGGATCTTTTACATGCTATACATCGTAGTAACATGGGAACCACGGCTTTACATCACCGAATGATGGCATTCTGTAGAGGTTTTCATCCACATTTTTTTATTTTTAAAAACCTCACCGGGATCGGGGATCGAACTCTCGACATTTAGATCAGCAGCCAGAATGCTTTAGCACTGAGAGCTATGGAGCCTGGCACTTAGTATGTTAGTAAATAAAATTCAAATAAACATGGTGGGCGGTGTCAGTATTCAGATTATTTGAAATGGAACTCCAGTAAGATTGAAGATAATCATATAAAAAAATTTCGAGCGGAAGAAGCGTTTTGAGCGCAATCGTGTATGACGGCCTCTATCAAGAATTGCAGTAGCTGATACAATATTGTCATTCATATTAATATACCACCTACTTTAAATAAATACCTTGAATTGGAAGCATATTGTAATCACAATATTTTCAATATCTGAACAATACCTTTGTAAAATTAAGGCCCAAAGTTTATCCATAAATGGCTTGTAACTAGAAAAAAAATTGTTTGGACTACTTAATTAATTGTACATTTTCGAGAAATTACTTACTGCATTGAAGCTTTTAACTGTGAAATACAACAATACGTTTTGTGCGCAACTGCGTTTAAAGACCCTGCCAACAGCTAGAGCTAAAATGCCTTTTTTAGTGTCTTAAAGGGCAATTTGAAAATGTAAAAGTACACAAAAGTGGAATGAATTCTAAGAGTTCTGAAGAAAAGTGGAGACATTTGTGTACTGCTTATGATAACTAGGCTTAGGATAATTATGCACTAAAAATCCTCAAAATATGCATGCAATATGCACTAAAAACACTGAAAATATGCACTTAAATATGCACTAAACTGTTTTTACGTGGTAGAATAGTATACAGTTTTATAGTCTAGTTTTTATTTTTCTATTAAAATACATACAGGATACAACTAAAACTTACTTAGTTAAAATTAATTAATAAATACCTAGATTATAGAAATAAATCGTAGTTACACTTTACAACAACGTGATGCAATAAATTTTGAAATGTAAATTTGCGCCTGTTGTCAGCAAGAATATTTTTATATTGAGAAAAAACTCTTTCAACATCACACGACACTATTGGTACAAATTCGAAATTTACTAAATCATTGATACTCAAATGTTCATTTTTTGCGTTAAGGGATGTTTTATTTTGCAATACTTTGCTTATATTTTTCAGCTGTTGATAGCCTGTATTTTTTGACAGTACTTCGTTTAACTTATTGATGAAATCTTTCTTCTTGAGTTTACGTAAGCCATTAACCATATTTTCTATTATTTCAATGCTGTCTTGTAGGGATAGTCCTTTCTCTTCAAGTTTCGAGATTGCGGTTGAAATGCAAGCCAAATGAGTTCGAATGAACACCAAGTCTTCTCGAATACTTTCTTCTCTCAAAATAGCTTGTGCTTCTGCAACGCTTTGGGCCTCTTTAGGATTGAAGTTATTTACAGCTTCCATCACAATATCAAAATTTTCTGCATAATATACAGCAGCGTCGATCCAAGTTCCCCATCTTGTAATAATTGGAGCGGGCGGAAGTGGCACGTCTCCAGCAATTTCTCGAAATTTCTGCACACGGCTTGGTGCTTTAAGGAAAACTTTTTTAACAGATGAAATAAGCACGTTAACATTTGAAAACAGACTACGAGCTAACTCAGCGACTCGATGCAAACCATGCGCTAAACAAGTAACATGTACCATTTTTGGATACAAAATCTGTAGTCCCTGCATTGATTTACACATATATGGTGCAGCATCAGTACAAACCACTAACACTTTTTCGTATAAAATCCCCGACGGCCACAATATGCTTAAAGAGTCATTGAAAAAAGCAGCAATTGTTGAATGATTCACTTTGTCCAACACTTTTAAAGTCAACAGATACGACTTATTTTTTTCTTCATTTACTCCCAATATACCGAACACAAAATTTGCTACGCATCTGTTACTTTCATCGGTTGTTTCATCCAACGATACCCAAATTTTGTTATCCTTTACTTTTTCTCTTAATTTGTTTAAAGTTGCTGTGTATAACTCAGGAACATAATTTTTTCTTAACGTTGATTCGTCTGGAATATTCTGTTTCGTGTACTTTTCCAAAAAATTGTGGAGCACTTCGTTCTTTAATTTAGCCAACGGTATATCCGCACAAATCAAAGCCTTGCATAGTTCTTCACTGAATTCGGAACGTTTAGGTCCAGGTTTTGGCAATGCAGAAATTAACACTTGATGCTGTTTATTCCCGTTTTTTCGATTTTTGTTGCTAACGTGTTTTCCGGTTTGGAGATGTTGGGTAACTTGGAACTTTTTTGTTGCCGCCACAGTAACTTCACAATATTTGCAAAATAAAAGATTTCCATCTGTTGTGAAATCATTGTAAATCCTTACAAAACGATTTAAATTCTCACGTATACACATTTTTTCTTTCGGCATCTTACAGTTGTTTTGAAGATGTTAACACAACTGAAAATAGCAGGTAACTGATTGTATGTGACCGTTGATGAACTGTCTACACTCCCAACTTTGTACAGAATGTACCAATGGAATTCCTGGTAATACTGCAAGGAGACTGGCACCCTGCTAATTCCTTTACCTGACTAGTACTTAGAAATTGTAAGGAGCTTAACAAATAACAAGAAGATATTTCAAATACCTACAGGATGTATAATTTTAGATTATTTGAAGGTGGTTGGAATTCTTCGACTGCCAGAAAGAAGTAAATATGCACTTGACAATAAAAAAATTGTATAAAAATGCAGCTTTGACAAAAAAATACTGCAAATATGCATTAATGCCCGACACATATAAAATATGCATTTATTACTAAAAACGTCTAAAAAATGCATTTGCATATGCACATATGCAAATGCATAATTATCCTAAGCCTAATGATAACAATAGGAAGAGTGAATAAACATTAGATCACTACGTGAGGAAGTTAACAAAATAAAAATAGAATAATAATAATAATAATAATAGTTTTTTATTTCCTGCTCAACTAAAATACACAAAAGAAATAATCTTAAATAAAACAAAATAAATGTGGATCGATTTGCACAGGAAAAGAGATAGCATTCAGTAAGTTCCCAAAATGGAAACCCCTGCTCTTCCATACTACCTCACCAATTTAATAGTTATTTACATATATTTTTGAATAAACGTATCTAGAGCGGCCATGCTATAGATACATATTTCATTTTAGCATGCATTCATCAAACTAATAGAAGCTTTCGTAAAACAGCTGGGTACTGCACGGCATAGGTTTATTTAATGAAGAAAATAATTTATCACATGTTACAAACCTGTTGCGTGTATCTTACACTTTGTATAACCATAGAGACATGTGATGTGATGAATGGAAGAAGGACAGAGATGACTTGGCAAAGCTGGAAAGAATAAAAGAGATAAAATAAGAAACAACGTGTAATGACCGAAATAAATATAGAAAAGGCTTAATGGAAACTACAGAAAGCCTACTGAAGCAGTTAAAACTGGAAGTGAAAATAAAGAACTTATACAAAGTCGAAGAAAGAAAATGCCTGTTAGAACTAGAGGTCTTAAATCGAAACTGAAAGGAAAGGAACTCTATGTAGATAGTGACATGACTTATAAAGAGAGATCCGTACAGAAATTAATAAGAGAGAAAGCTAAAGTAGACAAAGAAAATGGAGCCAAGGTTAAAATTGGGAGAAGCTTGAGATAAATGGAAAAGTGATAAAATGAAACCCAAAGGAACAGCAATGGCATGCAAGTAATGAAATAATTTTCAGGAAAAATACAACCAATTAACAAACTGCTTGAAATTTGCAACAAGACACATGCGACAACAACTCAATAAAGGAATTCAAATAGTTCTTTCAGAAGTAACATAACTTTATCAGTTGAAGAGAAACTTTACGGAATGAGAAGCAAAATAATAAAAATCAAATAAAAAGAACAGCGTGAGTCAAAACTAGTAAGAAAGTCTATCAGAACAGATAAAAGGGGATACAAAAAACAAAAGGTTAAAAAAATTGGATATAGACACCTCACACCTACAAAACTAGATAGCCTACTTACTGCGGATAATATTATACTAGTAGTTAAGACATAAAGGAAAATGCAATCAAAGGTAGATGTGTGAGTACGAGAAATCAAAACATTTAAAATTGAAAGTCATTTCGCAAGTGTAGCAACAAAAATATCACCCTAATATAACCTGATGTGAGAAGGAAATATTGTGAATGAATTATTTATAAATCCATGGTGAAGCAGATATTTACAATATGGCATATATTGGAGAAGTCCTTTGAAAGGAATATACAGCTGTATATGGTTTTCATAGAATTCAAGCAGGCTTGTGATTGTGTCAAAACGAAAGAAATTTTTTTAAATTAATGGAAGAACTCACCAGAATTTTGCTCAGCAAAGAAGCGAGAGACCAAACCCTCTATCTTCAAAGCATTATGGAAACCAACTACCAATAAGAACAATAAAACTAAATATAGCAATGTTCAATGCAAGAACACTAAAAGGGGAAGAAAGACTTACATAGTTAGAACACGATTTAGACAAAATTAGTTGCCATATATTAGGCATGTCTAATACAAGAAGATTAGGAGAAAATATTATGCAGAGATTGACAGGAAACATATTATTTATCAAAGGGGAAATAAAAAATACACTGGAATAAGGCTCTACATTAATAGTATATTAAAGTATGAGTGGATAACAAGGTCTTTAAAACACGCGCGAGTTTTCGAGCACGACGGCGTAGCCGGAGTGCTCGGAATAGAGCAAGTGTTTTAAAGACCAGTTATCCACGAATACTTTACGCTATTTTTTATTATACCTGCAATACTGGAAATAAATTACGCACTAAAATCTTAGAAATAGTTTTTGTCGTGATAAATCGAGAGGGCATAATAATATTCCTACTATAGTAACGAGAATTGTTTAAGTTTTTGTCGCGTCCACGTCC
Organism: Agriotes lineatus; assembly: GCA_940337035.1. Taxonomy (NCBI): domain Eukaryota; kingdom Metazoa; phylum Arthropoda; class Insecta; order Coleoptera; family Elateridae; genus Agriotes; species Agriotes lineatus. The sequence goes on from CALNHX010000658.1 coordinate 104,549, forward strand.
ATTGTTGCATTCAGTCGTTTCCTTGGCAACCTTTAAAGCTCGGCGAGCTTTAATCGCCTGTTTTCGCACGCTCAGGCGTGCTTTAAACGACGATTCTGATGCAGGTATAATAAAATAATAATTTAAAATACAAGATAGAGGACATAAAAAACTATACAGACCGAGTAGCAACAATAACAATTAATTTAACTGAAAGGAAAAACAAGAGAAAAACGTAGAAAAGTTCTATGATTTAGAAATTGCATTAGGGGAGGCAAGAAACAAAACAAAAAGCATAATAATAGTGGGAGATTTCAATAGTAAAGCTGTACATCGAGAAAGAAATTAAAAGACTATGGAAAACTTTGGACATGGATTCAGGAATGACAGAGGCAGAGAGTTGATAAGTTTTGCAACAAAGCATAAACTGTACATAATAAACACCTTCTTTAAAGCTAGAATTGAGAGGAAATGGTTTATATAAAAATTAAATTGATTTTATTTTAACAACATATAAAAATCTTATTACAAAAACAGACAGTAAGGCACTTAGAACGCAGAAGTGACCATATAATGTTAAGATCGACACTAATAATAAACAAAGAAAGTGAAGTCAGTTGAAGGTGGGAAAGGATTAAGAAAGGAAAAAGCTGGAAAAGTTTTATCGATGAAAAGGGATTCCGAACTAATTAGGAAGAGAGGAGTAACAAAAAGAAAAAATAGAATACGCAGAGCAAGATAAACTAGTAAAATGAGAAATTAGGAAGGATATAAGAAATTACGAAAAAAAAATTGAAATGATAATAAAAGAAACAGGATCAACTAGAGCTTGTAGTGCGGCTTTTTTACGTAGCCCTATACTTTACTGTACTATGAATTTGTATTGCCATTTGTTTGCTGGTTTAAACAGTCGTAGAAACATAAAACTCAAGTTAACTCTCAGAATGGCTAAGGGAAAATAATATTGCTCTGGCTGGCCTGCTTGTTGTCACCTAAAATGCTGAAATTGTACATGCAAAAACTGCCAGCAATAAAAACCCAACAGTTTACATAAAAAGATATATAATCTATAAGAGAAACCCAAATACAGGAAAATACATTTACATGAAATACACCAAGAATAAACAATGCATACAGTTTACGCGTTCAACAATGTGAATTTATTATTATAAATATCTGCGTTAAGATATGTATTAAATATAAGTAATCCTTATATTTAATTGGAGACTACAGTTCAAACACAAACTGCGTGAAAATGTTTTAAGTCCCAAATGCAAATTCCTTGAGCCGACCTGGTTTTCAGACCGCACGTTTAGCTATTTTCTGATGCATACGTTTTGATTCAGCAGTGACGCCAAGCTATATTCACTTTGCACGCTTTCTCAGATGTTGCAAGATTGCATCATTTGCTATTAAGCTTCCGTTTCCTCAATTTGACTGGTTCATACAGTAAATGCAGGTAGTCAATTATAGTAACTAACCTGGCTTTAGTATTTCTGCCAGATGAGCCCCCGGGGTACACGCTGTGTATACTTTTGAAGCCAAAACTGCAGTTTCTAGCTTTTGTCGACTGGGAAACTTCAGGGTTGCTTCCAAGGTGATTGCTTGCTCTCGAAGGCTGTATTTCAGCTTGGTATGCACTAGGTGTAGTCTGCTGTTAGCGCAGATCCATACAGGCACTTTATTATGCACTTAATTCACAGGCGTAACATCCCTTGAGTAATGGGTGCAACGCGACTTTCCGCCGCTGTCCTTCACGCCGCAGTTGCACTTATTCATAAATTCAGCATTGCGATCAGCTATCTTCGCACATTCACTTGCACACGCGAAATTTACGATGCGTTTTAAGCTAATTGATACATACTGAGAAATACGGTTCACTTTTGTTACTAGCACATTAGTGGTAAAAACCAAAGTTATGAAATATATGGGGTGACACGAATCGGCCCATTACAAGCTAAGAAAAGAACTAGAAGAAGGAAAACCTTGGATTGATCAATTGAAAGACAAAAATGGCAAAGTGCAGAAAGCAAGAGCAACTATAGTACAAATAGCAACAGAATAATTTAAAGAACTGTTTACAAGCGAATATGAAGAAACATCAACTATAAACCAGCAAGCAACAGGACATAAGAGAAGAAGTATTAGAGGCTGTCACTGTGGCAGCTGGTGGAGCTGGAAGAAATACAGAAAGCAGTAAACAAGTTCAAGAAAGGTTGGTATAACAAATCAAGATTTAAAAGCCCTGCCAGTAGAGGCACACGAACTTCTAGTGACATTGTTTAACAAAATAGTAATAGAAGCATAAATTCCGGAACAATGGAAGAAATCTACCATAATACTAATTCACACGAAAGTTAGCTATAGACCACCCATAAACCGGATACGTACGATATATAAACTATTTGCAATGATTATCAAGAAAAAATCATTGAAACACTAAGTAGTAACCAGCCTCCAAAACAGGTAGAATTTAGGAGTGGATATTTCACAATGGATCACTTACAAATGTTGAATAAAATTATCGAGAAATGCAGTGAGGAAAACAAACCTCTGCATCTAGCATTTGTGGATTACTCAAAAGCTTTTAATAATGTAGAACATAAATCAATGCTTGAAGCACTCAGACTACAGAAGGTACCTCCAAAATATATTAAAATCATAGAAGGCATTCAGGCTTTTGGGCACTAAAGAATATATTCAAAAGTAACATACTAAACTCCTTGGAGCGAAGTGTTCAACTTGTGTATTATTCCAACTAGGATATATATGGATAATGTTAAATTAAGTGGCAGAGTGAAGTTAACAGAATTAAGAACAGGTGTGGAAGATGTGATTGCTAAATGTAGAAAATTGAAGTGAAACTGTGCGTGACATGTGGAGAGAATGAAAGATCGAAGATGGTCTAACTGGACAATACAATGGAAAGCACAAGACATTGCTATAAATCAAAATTGTTATAATAAATTTAATTTTTTAGCACCTTGTTTAAGCTAATCAAATAATGCTAAAATCTCGATTAAGAGTTGTCCCAGTTTTTTTGTCTTGCATAGTACGTAAGCCACCAACGAACATAAAGATTATAAAAATCCTTGTTAAGGTTTACAAGGCGTAAAGCACGCAAAGCGAAAAAATCTTAGCTTTACTTCGCATTGTTTATTGTATAGGGTGATTATAAATGCTATTCCATCAAGTTGCCTTTGAAATATTTGTTGTATGAATAATATGTTGGTGGCACTGTAAGTCTATGTCGAATTCGAGGTTAGCAGGTTAGGTTTTGCGTCAGTCTGTGTCAAAACTGATGAAAAATCTAGCCTGCTAACCTCAAATTCGACATAGACTTACAGTTCCACCAATATATTATTCATACAACCAATATTTCAAAGGCAACTTGATGGAAGAGCATTTATAATCAACCGGTATTTCTGTACTTACATTCTAATTAAAATACATTTTTTTTCTATAATTATTTTCTAGGTCAACTTGCTAGGGGATAAGTTGCATCCCTGCAGAGTCCCTAGTTTTAATAATGTTGGTACATAGATTTTTAGTTTTTTTTTCCACTAAAAAATGATTTTTCATTTTGACAATGTCATAATAGTGGATAAACCGAACAGCATAGTAAAATATTGCAAATTTATTAATTATTAAAATTACAATATTTGAAAATAAACATAATGAACGTTTGATTCCATGTAAAAAAATGAAATTTGGAAAGAGTTCAAATTAAGAAACTTTGACATTCAAAATTGACACATAACCATAATTTTGAAAAAGTGCTACCAACATGAGGTATATAAATTTTCTAGCGTTTTATTCACATATCTACCAACATTGTAACACTTTGACAGTTATTATAGAAAAAAAAACGTACTTTATGTCTTTATACGTTTGTAAATGTGTGGTGTGTGTTATATATTACTTATAAGTGTTTTTTTTTAAATGAAATAAAATAAACATTAAGAACTTGTTTGGAATTACTAATTCATATTTGATTTAGACATTGGACGTAATGGCATTGGACATGGCCAATTTCACAATAGAAATGGTGCGTCCGGATATCATAGCGCACAGTGTGGAATTAGAGAGGAAGAAATTCGCAGACTTCCTTGCCGTGCAGAATGGTAAGACAGATACACAACTTCTTCTGGTTTAGTTGGCAGCTTGCAGGAAAGGAATTCTAAAACTAAAAAATAATCAGATCAAAACCAAGTATCAATTTTGAATTACTCTCGGGAAGTTTCCCCAGTAATAAAGAAAGCCGTCTTGCAGACGGATTGCAACACACCCGCAACTGGCTTCTAAGACATCTCGATACCAATGAACCCAACAGTTCTGGCGACCATATGCAGTACGTACGACACCTAACCAAAAAGGCATTTTCTGAAGCATGCATCGAGCTTTTGGAATGGGATAAGAATAATGCGTATCCGGAAGTAATGTATATAAGTAGTAAATTGCACCTGTGCGGAAATGTTTGCTTTTCAGACGTTCATGCTGGATGAAGCCCGCTTGGCTACTCTGGAGTCGGCAGTCCAAAGAACAATTATTGTCGGAACTGTTATGCTGGTAACAGGTAGTTATGTGGGGGCCGATCTTCAGTCAATTGCTTCTTTTAAAAATACTATCAAAGACCATGCATCGATACTGTTGCAGTCGATCAATTCCGAAAAGTGAGTTTGACATTTTAGTCGTGCTGGAAACGTTATCAAATGTTTTTAGAGACCTTCAAACGGCTTTGTCGAACGTAGCGGAGCAGGTGCTTAATGATGTGAAGGAAGCACAGGAAGCACACGGGTTGGTGGAGCTCGGCGAGGAGGCAGAGAAGTTGCTGAAAGAGCAAATCGTTGATGTTGCCAAGCCAGAGCATAGAATTCGACAGCTTGTTCGTAAGTAGCGTCTGCTAGCTATAAACGCTGTTAATTCTGATTTTTAGAGCAAAGGGTAAAAGACTTCATGCTGCAAATAATCCAGTCCTCGACAGCCGCTCCACAGAAAGTGCCTTCAGGGTTGACAGCATTGCAAAAAGAGCTCGCTGGAATTGCTGGACAGTTCCTGAGAATTGTTTCACATAATAACACAGTTTTTTGCATTTATTATATTGATATTATATCTGCAGCGCTGCCTAAAACTGCTGAAGTATATTAATTACCTTTAATTAACCATAGCTTTAATAAACTTTCTCATCTAGTTCATTTGTTTTTACCTTAGCGAATTCATTAACAGGCTACAATGATTCTGTGAATTTATTAATTTTGGTGGTTTAGGTTTTAAGACACAAATAACGAATCAATGTTTTATACTAAATTCCTAGGTATTAGTTAATAGTCGTGTTTGTGATACATTTGTAATAAATGTTTAGATAGAATTTTTATAAGCAGTGTATCATATGCATACAGTGTAATTCTATATGATGATGTTGAAATTACTTTTTGTAGGAAATATTTATCAGAGATATGTTTCTGGAAAGTAGCATATGTGATACTAATTATTAATTGAAAGTTACAAACTATTTGTTTCATCGAAATTGCTTGAAATATAATTTTACCTAATTGCAAAAGTATATTTTATACTTGTATAATATCGTATCTGTATACTGAAACTCAGAAATAATGTAATATAATCTGACATAATAATAAATGTGGCAATTTACACGTTCATGTATTTTGTATTATTTTAAAAAATTGTGCCAAAGTGCTATAGTGCGGCCGCAAGGCCAAGTGATTAGTTATATTTTCGAAGTAAGTGATTTCATTAATAACCAAAACTTTTAAACAAATTTAATACTAAGGCATCAATCATAATGAGCTTTCCTTACAGCTTAAATACGCCTTTTAATAATCAATACGGCCAAATACAGCAATCATTTCCCGTCCAGTACACATCGTATCAACAACAAATCCAGCCACAGTCAACACCTGCGTTATCTATTCCGCAATTTCCAACACACTTTCAACAAACTAATAGTCAATACCCTTTTATCAATCAACTAAATAATAACTCACAACAGAATAACAATCCCTAACCAAGCGTTTCCCAACCAAATGCCACAAATCCATTACAAATAGCACAAGAATCAAATTACGATGAATTAGCAATGCAAGACAGCGACGACAATGGAACGTCAGAGCATAACCACGAATGGCAAGTCATAAAAAAAGAAAAAGACACAATGCGCAAAAAATAAATATTGCTAGACCACCCGGTAACAACAACTAACAGGTACGAGTCTTTAGACGAAGCTACTACAGAAAATAAGAATCCAGTAGAAACATCCACAGAAACATCCTCAAAAATACCGAAACCTTCCCCTATATTTATTTATGGGGTAATAGATTATAAGAAAATGGTTTGTAACATCATGAATGGCAGCCTACAGATTACAAAGTACTGGTCACTGGATGACCACAGCTAATAATCTAGGACATGGCAAGATCATGTCACACATCAACAACCCAATATTAGAAATGGGTTCTGATCTTGTAACCAAAGCCTGACTTTGAAAAAAACTCCAACAAATAAGAACATCATTTTTTACACTGATGGATCTAAGTTTGAAGGGGGTACAGGCTCCGGTGTGTACAGTACCAATCCTAGAACCAACGAAAAAGTCAGTCTAGGAAAGTTTCGTAACATCTTTCAGGCTGAAGTACAAGCTATTAACGTATGCGCAAACATCAGCATAGAAAAGAAGCTGCTCAATCGAGACATACATATTCTCTCAGATACACATTTGTGAAGCTAGACGTACCTAGCAATTAAGCATAACGTCAGGCAGCACTGAAAGCGCTTAACGCTTTCAGTACCTCATCGAGACTGGTCAAGGAATGCAAATCCAAACTTCAAACCTTAAGCCAGGGAAATACAGTCAAATTATGCTGGATCCCAGGTCACCAAGGTATTGAAGGAAACGAAAAGGCGGACAAGCTCGCAAAAGAAGCAGCCCGTAATGCAATGACCGGTCCAGAACCTGGTCTAAGCATTCAGAAAAACCAAGCCCGCTCAGCCATTAATAAATGGGTCAACACCGCACACCAACTAAGGTGGAAAAACTACAATCAAGCAACACACTGCAAAAGATTGATAAAAACTCCGAATCCACAAACCACCAAAACCCTGTTGAGACTGAACAGAACTCGAATCAAGCAAGTAGTCAGTCTACTAACAGGCACTGGAGCATTCAGAGAATTTATGCACCGGAAAATATCTATAGAGATGAACCTGTTTGCAGACTATGCCAAGAGGATGATGAAACAGCCTATCATATCATTAGAGCGTAAAAGACACCAACTCGATTGGAGCCTTAACTCTATTGACAACCGCAAGCTAGTAGGGGACATTGCAAGTCTAGTAAAAGATACGGATGTCGGCCTGCTAACTTGAAAACTCCCGACAGTACAAAAAGCACAAAGGGCTGACGTGCGCATGCCAGCAAAAGGCAGTCGTGGAATCTAATCTAATCTAATCTAACATCATGAACATAAGACATAGAGAAAGTAAATTACCTCTAATGCTATTCTACGTTGACCTTGAACCTCAACCAAATAACAAAGAGATATACGTTCTTAAATTTCTGTGTAAAATGCGAATTCAAATAGAACCACCTAATAAAAAGAAAGGTATCATACAGTGCACAAGATGCCAACTGTACGGACACTCTAAAACGTACTGTTTAAGGGCTTTTAAATGCGTGAAATGCAGTGGCAACCATAATTCAACAGAATGTCAGAAATCTAAAGATACACCCGCCAGGCGCGCTCTTTGCGGAAATAGCCATACTGCCAACTACAAAGGGTGCTCTGTCTACAAAGACTTGCAAAATGCCAGAGGTAAGACTGGAAATACGAACTACCAAGCTCGTAACCATCCTATGCCACAAATTATAAAAAATACCCAACAATACACAAGAAATAATTCCACATATGCCGGAGTAGTGCAAGGAACTACAATAGAAACCCAGCTGACTACTTTCCTCAGCGAATTTAAATCAATGTTTTCCCAATTAATAAACCAAAACAGTATGATCTTGAACTTGCTAACCACTGTCATTGGCAAAATAACTCGTTAATGGACCTTTTTTCATTACGTATTGCTTCTTGGAATGCTAATGGTTTAACGAACCATAAAACAGAAATACTCAAGGGTAATACCACAAGCAGTGGATATATTTTTGACAAATATTTTGTCGTTTCCATGTAAATTATTGCGTTTAAATTTCACGATACAAAATCACATCAAAAATGTCACGAGCCGAAGGCGAGTGACATTTAAATGTGATTTTGTTGAGTGAAATTTGCAATAATTTCTATGGAAATGGCAAAATATTTTTAAAAAATATATCCACTTCGAGTGATATTTGGGACGACTATTTAACCATATTAATACATAACGATTAACTTTATTGAAAAATAATCCAACAATTAATATAATTATTCATTCTCAATTAAATTCAGCAGAATACTTCCAAAACACAGCATTTTAAAATTTTTAAAACAAGCCACACAGTTTGTTGGGGTTTAGTGTTACGTAACCTAGCGATATCACTAAGGACAGAACATCGTTGCTAAGCGATACTTCGCAACAAGGCTATTTATTTTTTGTAAGTACATTGTTTTGTGAATATTTTGCATGGTGCCCAATATTCAGTGATATACTGCTGTTATTGGTTGAAAAAAGCAAATGACTGCAATGTGATTGGCTTATATGTTATAGTGTTGAATAGTCAATAGAATAGATGTTCTACTAGTTTCGGAAACGCATTTCACTGAAAGGACAGTATTCCGAATACCACAGTACAAAGTTTATTACACCAACCATTCTGATGGAACAGTCCATGGTGATTCTGCAGTAATTATCCGCAATACTATAAAACACCATGATATGCCTGCACAAACTAACAAAATTCAAACATCAATAATCCATATCAACTCTCAACCATTGTCTTTTGATATAGCTGCGTTATATAGTCCACCCAAACATACTATCTCTACTGAAGAATATGAAGCACTTTTCCAGCATATGGGGAATCGATTTATAATAGGAGGCGACTGGAACGCATACCGACTGGGGGTCAAGGTTAATTAACACCAAGGGTAGAAATCTACTAACGGCCATAAACAACAGTACCTAATTGCTCATATATTTCTACCGGAGAACAAACGTACTGGCAATCCGACCCTAATAAGCTGCCCGACCTAATTGACTTCTTTGTACTCAAAGGTTTCTCACTAAACTACCTCGAAGTTTCACCAAATTGGGATCTTTCATCTGATCATGCTCCTATAATAGCCACGCTTAGTACCCATGTCATCTTCGGACCAGACGTGCCTAAGCTTATCTCATCTAAAACAAACTGGGAGGCATTCAGATTGCATATCGATAAACATGTGAACCTCAACCTCAATCTCAAACATCCTGACGATCTCGATGCTGCAACAAATTACATAACTTGTGTAATACAAGAAGCTGCCTGGATATCCACTCCAAAGACCGACAAAGATATAAACACAACGGCCAACATACCACTATTCATTAGAGAACTTGTTGAAAAAAAAAGAAAAGCCAGACGTATATGGCAAAGAAGTAGAAACCCTGTTGACAGATCTACATACAATAGGCTGATGAGGCAACTAAAACTGGAATTACAAGAAATTAGAAACACTACCTTTGAAACTTATATAACCACGTTATCAAGCGAGGACCAATCTATATGGAAAGCTACCAAAAGTTTAAAAAAACGCTTACATTCCTCCATTGAGGAAAGGGGATGCTAGTTGGGCCAAGACAGATCAAGATAAGGCTGCTATTTTTGCAGAACATCTATCAGAAGTTTCCAGTCCACTCTTAAATGACAATAGCAATGATAACCCAGAAATTGATGAATTTCTAAGCAGTCCCTGTCCAATGACATTACCAATAGCGCCTTTCTCCCCTGCAGAAGTAAAACACGAGATATCGAAATGCAAAAATCAGAAAGCGCCTGGTTTCCACCTAATCACTCCGCTAATACTCAAAGAGTTACCAAGAAAAGCCATAGTACTATTGACCACCATTTACAATAGCATGCTTAGGTTAGCTTATTATCCAGTAACTTGGAAATTCGCACAAATAATCATGATCCACAAACCTGGAAAGCCACCACATCCTACAGGCCTATCAGCTTGCTGTCATCAATGTCCAAAATATTCGAGAAACTTTTGCTGAAAAGACTTACAAAGTCAATTGACCTGGATGAAATAGTACCATCTCATCAATTTGGCTTTCGAGCAACTCACTCAACAACCCAACAAAGCCATAGAATAATAAACGAAATACTCAAAAGCTTTGAAGATAAGAAAATATGCACTGCCGCTTTCCTCGACATAAAGCAAGCGTTTGATCGTGTTTGGCATAACGGATTGCTATTCAAACTGAAGCTTACCCTACCCACACCTTACTACCTCCTATTGAAGTCCTACCTGACTGACCGCTACTTCCAAACTAAATATAAACTGGAAACATCCATTTATTACCCTATCAAGTCCGGAGTTCCCCAAGGTAGTGTGCTGGGGCCTTTCCTTTACCTAATTTTTACTGCTGACATTCCAACAACAGCTAATACTAAAATTGCCACCTTCGCGGACGATACCGCTTTAATTGCTAGCAATGAAAACCCCCAAATTACCTCTACTAACCTCCAGTACCACCTCAATCTCCTTGAAAGCTGGCTGGCCAAGTGGAATATTACCGTAAATCAACAAAAGTCTGCTCATGTCACATTTACAACTCAAAGGGTTGAATTTCCCGAAGTAACAATAAACGGCATTCGTCTTCCTGTGAAAGAGGAGATAAAATACCTAGGCTTAACACTTGATCGCAGACTGACTTGGAAACCCCACATTAAGAACAAAAAAACACAAATCAACTTGAAGATACAACAAATGAACTGGCTAATAGGACGAAAATCGAAACTCACAGTACACAATAAGATTCTCTTATACAAATGCATAATCAAGCCAATATGGACATACGGGGTACAGATTTGGGGCTGTGCTAAACCTTTGAATACCCAGATCATCCAAAGGTTGCACTCCAAAATTTTAAGAATAATTCTCAATGCCCCCTGGTATGTCAGCAATAAAACCATACATGATGACTCAGGCATTGCGTTCGTCAATGATGAAATCCGCGAGCTAACCAGAAGATACCTAAACAGTCTCCCTGGACATCCAAATGAAGAAGCTAGTACCCACTAGACGTAAGAAGAAGACTAAAAAGAAGATGGTCCACAGATGTAGATCCATAGCTTTAGTTAAGTAAAGTTTTTCTATTCAACCCATAACTTAAAAGTAGGTAATTCGGAGTGTAGTTACTAGGCTGCTTCTCCCTTCATGTGTAATACATTAATCTAATTTACTTATTGCTCCTATAAAGCAGATTGTAAATTACGTGTATATAATAAAAAAAAAAATTTTAAATTGCTATTTACATATCAGATTTTGCCTCTATCCAGTTGTACACGCTGCAAATTAATAAGAGCGAGGCAAGTATCAAATAAGTGTGTGGTTGCCTGACCGCTATGATGACAGCGTTTGTTGTCAAACAACATTCTGTCCTTATTGGTGTGTTCGCTGGTAACTATTGTATCCCAGCTTGTTTGTGAAACTTCTGCCACATTGATCACAAAATAGCGTTCCATCTTTGTTGCATGTGTAGACCATTACAGTAGTTTGCATTTCTGTTCGTTTTCTATCCAGTTCTTCACTGCGTCTTTGTTCAAAATCATTTACTTTCTCAACCAGGTATCTTTTCCATCTTTGGCGATTGTGAGCTCTCTCTTCTCAGTTTCTCAGTGAGATGTTGGTCTGATGCATGTGTCTTTTTAAACAATCTTTATAACTAAACTTCTGTCCGCTCCTCTTCCTGTCCCCATAAAGCATCTCCGATAATTTGTTTTGGCAGTCTATCGTTGCTCATCCTTAACACATTAGTCCGTTGAAGGTAAAAATATGCTATTACCTCAGAATTCTTTGAACCTTGACCGATTGACGTGAAATTTGGTGAGTGGTTAGGGGATGGCTTAAGGAGCAAAAGTGACATAGCGCCGATGTGCGCTTTTACCCTGAAAGTGGATGCCACCCCTTCTCGGGGGTGGAAATTGTTCACTCAAAATTATCCCGGGAATGGATAGAGGGACAAATTCTAAGTAAAAAATGTTCTATATAGTTTTTTCTATAGATCGATATTTTTCGAGCTATTCGCGATTGAAAACTTAGATTTTTCGTGATAAAAATGCATGTTTTTGGACGGTTTTTCGCGAATAAGTCGAAAACTTCGCGTTCTATCAAATAAGTTGCAATAACCAAAAATGAAGTTTAGAAAACAGCAAAGAGATTGGTTTTTATATGAATGCTCTAGATCCAAAATAAAAGAAGTTATGGCTCGTTGAAGAAGATTTTTTTTGCGACAACTTTGTTCGAAGTAATCAGCGTTAATTAACGAAAAACCGATGCATTTTTCGGGAAAAATGTATAGAACATTTTTTGTAGTGATTGAAAAGACCTTTAAAATGAGCACTGTTAAAAGTCGATTGCAATATAACTAAGCGAGCTACGATGCAAAAACGGTGGGTGACTCGAATTTTTGGAAAATAAAAATGAGCGCTAAAACCCCAGCCATTCCACCAGAATTGATATTGACCATTATCCCTTTACAAATTACTTTATTTTAGTATTACTCATGTCATCCAAAAGATTTTTGACATGCTCAGACTTTGCATATTCAAAAAGTAAAGGGTTGAAGGGCTCGGGAGGGGTGGTCCGCGCACTATAATGCAAAATTTATATCTCCGTTATTTTTTTTCCTACAGAATTAAAAAAAAAACTAAAATGTTCGTTAAGAAAAAATCCACATGTTTGTACTATATTATTTTTTACGTTTTTTTCTTTAGTTTTAGGTATTTTCAAAATAAGGTATTTTTTAAAGAATTTTTGAAAAAGACGTTTTCCACTTTCATCATATTTTTTTCAAAAAATACGCATTCTAACATGCCCCAAACTTTTGGATTATATAAGTAATACTAAAATAAAGTAATTTGTAAAGGGATAATGGTCAATATCAATTCTAGTGGAATGGCTTGGGTTTTATCGCTCATTTTTTTTTTCAAAAATTCGAGTGGCCCACCGTTTTTGAATCGTAACTCGCTTAGTTATAATGCAATCGACTTTTAACAGTGCTCATTTTAAAGGTCCTTTCAATCACTACAAAAAATGTTCTATAAGTTTTTCCCGAAAAATGCATCGGTTTTTCGTTAATTAACATTGATTACTTCGAACCAAGTTGTTGCAAAAAAAAATCTTCAACGAGCCATAACTTCTTTTATTTTGGACCTACAGCATTCATAGAAAAATCAATCTCTTTTATGTTTTCTAAGCTTCATTTTTGTTTATTAGAACTTATTTGATAGAACGCGAAGTTTTCGACTTATTCGCGAGAAACCGTCCAAAAACATGCATTTTTATCACGAAAAAATTTGTCCCTCTATTCATTCCCGGGGTAATTTTGAGTGAACTAATTTCCACCCCCGAGAAGAGGTGGCATCCACTCTCAGGGTAAAAGCGCACCTCGGCGCTATGTCACTTTTGCTCCTTAAGCCATCCCCTAACCACTCACCAAATTTCACGTCAATCGGTCAAGGTTCAAAGAATTCGGAGCGGAAAACCTTCAACGACTGGACTACATGTCCACTCCAGCGAAGTTGATTTTTCATTAACATGGCTTCGATCCCCATAATCTCGGCCCTTCTTAGCACCTCTGTGTTTTTGATGTAATGGTGCCATTTGATATGTAAAATTGATCTTAGGCATTTTAGATGGAATTGGTCGAGAGTTCTTATGTGCCTCCTTTATATACACCATGTTTCCGAGCTGTAAAACAGTGTCGGCAGGATAAAGGCTATGCCTCTAGTATGGTAGTTTGTGTCAGAATTATGTTAATATAAAATATGACCGGATCTCAGTATCGTGGCTTTTTCTCCGGGGAGCCTTGTTTCGCAAAGCCTGACAACTTCCCATTTTATGTGTTTCAATTCTTCTTCAAGTTGTTCAAGATGCTCTTCTCCTCTCATCATTCCAATATTGTATGTCACAATATCTACTTCCCAGAATTTTAGTGAGAAGGGAAGTAAAAGACCAAAACCCTCCAGGATCTAACACAGGCACTAATAAAAATACTCAAAAAAACAGTCTAAGAATATGCACTATGAACATTCGCACTCTACGAACTGGGGAGAGAGTGCAAGAATTAGAAGTAGCACTACTAAAAATAAACTGGGATATACTCGGAGTAGCTGAAGCACGAAAAAGCGGAGAAGAAATTACAGAAAAGAAAAAAATGGGTCAATATTGCTTCGGAAAGGACAAGAGATAGGTTTCGCAGGTGTTGGTTTCTTTGTCAATAAAGCTCTGGCAAAAAATATCCAAGAATTTCGTGGCAGTACAGAAAGAATTGCATATTGAAACTAACACACATTTAACCATAATTCAAATTTACGCTCCAACAGAGAACTGCCCAGAAGAACAAATAGATAACTTTTACGAAACACTCGAACACACAATCAGTGAATATACGTCCGAAAAGGAACAAGACCAACTAATCGTAATGGGTGATTTAAATAGCAAAATAGGCTGGAAGAAAGCTGGAGAGAAATCTGCACTGGGCCTTTACGGTTATGGAGACGGAAACGGTAGAGGTGACAAACTAATTGAATTTGCGCTAAGTAACAATCTAACAATATGTAACACTCTTTTCAAGAAAAGAGCAGGAAGGAGATAAACATGGTTGTCACCAAATGCTAAGTTTAAAAATGAAATAGATTTTGTACTAACCAATAAAAAGCATAGGGCTACAATCTACAAATAACGAAGTAATAAGTAGATTTGATTTTGACAGTGAGCATTGGTTAGTAAGAACCACCTTCAAAATAAATAAACCCTTTGAAATATACAAGACCTTTGAAAATAACAAAGTATATACTAAAAGTAATCACTGGGACGAAAAAGCCTACAGAACCAACCTCCAACGTTTACAAACATAAAACAGCAGGACCCACAACAGAGCAGCTATACAAGAAATGTACAATGACTTGGAAAAGCAGCTGCAAGAAGCCAATACACTAACAAACAATGAGAGCAAGCAAAAAAGCAGAATCGCTCTCTGAAAACACCAAAAATTTAATTAAACATCGAAACGTTTTAAAAACAAAAAGACTGGAAAATATCACAGCACACATGGAATACACAGAAATAAACAAAATAACAAAAAGAGCTATAAGACGCGAAAAATGACAAGAACAAAGAAAAATCGAAGAAATATTAAACGATAACGGTTCAACCAAAAAGGTCTACAAGCAACTTTCATCCGGGAAAAAATGGATCAGCAAACTGCAAGACCCACAAAATAATAATGAGACTACTTGCAACCGCGCGACGAAATAATGAAAATAGCCACAAACTATTATAAAGAACTGTACACTAAAAGGATAAACAAAAGCCAAGAACAAAAATCAAAGAAACAAGAACCTACACCTAATAGCTTACTGAAAATACAAAAGTAGGAAATCCGAACAGCCATTTATAAACTTAAAAAATCTGGTGAGATACGCGCACACAACTTCCTTTTACAGTGATCTTACAATTAGCCAAAAATTTTATTTAAGCATTTGTCAAAAATTACAAATTCTAGAAAAACGGTACAAAATAGAGCATTAGTTCAAGAGACAAATTTTCTCTAGAATTTTAAGCTGAATTCAAAAATGTAATAATATACCGGGTGTTCTATTTAAAATAGGAGTTAATAAACAAATAGAAAAAAAACAAAAGAAACCGATTTTAGAAGTATTCAACTGGAAAATCACCTATCTCACATCAATACACATTAAAAATTTAATAAAAATGTAAAGTTTAAAAAAAATCGTTACAGCCGTTTTTGAAAAAATCGAAAAAAACTGAAAAATCACAAGAGTAAACACCTACTTCCGGTTATGCGATTTTCTTCAAAAGCTTGCTGTCTCATCTACATAGTACACAAAACTTATATATGAAGTTTCAACCCCATACCTCTTTTCGTTTTTGAGATATTCTGTTCACAGACACACACACAGACACACACAGACAGACCAATGAAAAAAAATATGTTTTTTGGCTTCAGGGGACTCTGAAACGTGAAGATCTGTTGAAAACTCAATTTCGAATTTTTGGGGTGAATCGAATACTTCCTTTATTGTAAAAGGAAGTAAAAAGGAAAATTGTTTTATTTTTCCTTACCTACTAGATGATATATCTGAAGTTAGTAAAGAACAAATAAAACAATTGTTGCCTAGCGAGCACTATTTAAACTTGAATTTCATAGTCAAAATTATGCGCTAAATGCTCCTATATCTAAGCTTCTTAAAATAGGTAATGATTGCGAGATCAATTTCTTCTCCCATTCATATAGTTCTTTTAGAAGAATTAGTAAGATGTGGCACCTTATATTTGTTCAGATTATTATTTTTTAAGTTAATTGCTTATTATTGCTTATGTATGTAGCATTTTTGTATGTATTATCATTATAATTATGTTAATTGCTTATTTCGCTATTGTTGTATCATACGATATAAATTTTCTTATTTATCAAGTACTTGTATGTGAAAGAAATGGTCTTTAACCGTTAAATAAATAAATAAATAAAATAAATAAATAAATAGATAAACTGACCATTTTCCAAAGAGGCGGTTACAAGTTTCCACAAAAATGGAGCCAGAGGGCGTATTTAAATTAGTACCTAATCAATTTTTTTTTTGTATTTTGTGTTCATTAGTTTCCATATTTTGGGATTGAGTGCGGCTCGCGTACTGAACGGACGTGGAACGGTACAGTGGCGATAAATCTACTCGTTTCACGGGCTTTATCTCACGAAATATTCCTCGTTGTGTAAAGAGTGGTTTTAAAAAGGGGCTGCAACAGGTTAGCAGAGTGTAGAGTGTAAAAAGTGCACTGAATTCCTAGCTTTTCGGAACGTAATATAGCAACATACGAAAACCCAATAAACAAGCGTAAGTACCGAGCCAAGCGCGGCAAGGCCGCCCGGGTTTAACGCGAGTTATCGGTCAGGGTTCAAACTACAGCTGTGGAGCTGGCGGGCAGTGGTGCACGATAAGAAGTGTTTATATGTATGCAGACTAAAAACAATAACAGTAAACAATAAACTTACATAAAAGTGGGGCCAATTCAGCGGTAAAAATACGTAAATAAACTAAATGTCAGAGGCGCGCAATAGAGACAATAACAGCGGATCAATAACAGAAGATATCAACAAAAGAAAAAGGCAACAAAAAGAAAACCAAGTGGAAGTAGAAGTATTTCAACGGAGCAAAAAAATACAGAGATCGACACAAACAAAGGCAACAACCCCTAAAGAACAAGAGAAAGAGGAAAAGACGGAAATGGATAAACTAGAAAAACTGATAATGGGATTATCAAACCAAATAAAAGACATAAAGGAGGACACCAGCAGCACAAGCAAGGCCATAGATACGATAAATGAGCAACTGAAAACATTTGGCCAAGAAATAAGAGTATTAAAGGAAGAGTCGCTAAAGAAGGAAGCCGAATGGGAGAGAGAAAAAGTGATATTACGCAAGGAAATGGAACAGATGAAGAACAGGCTGGAAAAGCAGGAGAGAAAAGAGAAGAAAAACAATATAATTATCAGAGGAGGGGAATTTAATAAAGAGACAAATCAACAAGAAATAAAGGAATTTGTCCGAAAGGAAATTGGAGTAGATATAGACATCGACGACGCATACCAGGTGGGAAATCCGGAAGCAAACATGACGGTGGTAAAAATGAAAAAATTTGAACAAAAACTTGAGGTTCTGAAGAGGAAAAGCAGCTTAGGAAAACGAGAAATATATATAGAATGTGACCTAACCCAAGATGAGCAACGAATACAAGCGACAATAAGAAAGATGGCGAGAGATGAGAAGGCAAAAGGAAAGATGACCAAAGTAGGCTACAAGAAATTAATGATAGACAACACAATATATGAGTGGTCTGAAGAAGAAGGAGGGAGTTTGAGAAGGAAAAAAGAACAGGAGCCAAAAAACTACTAAAGGGCAAAACGGAAGGAGAACTGGCAACGAAATCGGCTATGATAAAGGAAATGAGAAGGAATAACAATCAGGAATGGAAGCGGGAGGATAGGAAAAACCTAAATGAAAATAAAAATGAAAGAAAGAAAGAAGATAATAAAATAGTACAGTGTAACATGAGAGTTAAAGTGCAGACAGGAATAGGGAACAAGAGTCAAGGGAGGAGTAAAAAACTGAAGGAAGCCAAAGCGAGGACGGAGGGAATTGTAAACGACCAGGTGAGGGATAAGGAGCTGAGTGAAATAGTTAAGCAAAAAATAAAAAATAGAAACAATGAAAGCAAGCCATGGAGAATAGCTACATGGAATGTCAGAGGCATTAATGGGAAAGAGACCGAGTTAGCTGAGGTACTGGAAAACACAAAAATAGATTTCATAGCTGTCACAGAAACTAAGAAGAAAGGCAGTGGTTGTGTGGAAATACACGGGGGCCATGTGATGATGTACAGCGGAGTGGATGAAGACCAATGGGCACAGTCAGGAGTTGCTGCTATTGTTAATAGGGATAACGTGAACAACATCACAGAATGGAAGAATGTGTCCGATAGAATAATTAGACTAAAATATGAAAAGCAGAAAGAACTGTATACGTATCTGATCATATATGGTCCAAACGAAGGAGCAGGTAAGAAGGAACTGGAGGTGTTTTGGAGCACCCTACAAAGTGAAGTAGACGTGAAAAAAGGAACACTAATTATAATGGGGGATTTCAACGGTAGAGTGGGAAACTGCCCTGAAAGTACGGAAGGCTGCGTAGGCAAACACGGAGAAAGCGCCGTAAACAGCAATGGACAAAAAATTATAGATTTTTGCATATTAAATAACTTGGTTGTGGGAAATACGTGGTTCCAACACAAAGAAATTCACAAATATACCCGTGTAATGCGCAGCCGCAACGAAAAATCTATAATCGACCTGATACTGATCGAAAAAGACACTCTAAAAAAGATCAACGATATAAGAGCCAAAAGAGGGTTTGAAATAGGGAGTGACCACTTCTTGGTGCTGGCCAGCATGACATCTAGGAAAAAAGGAAACGAGTTGAAAGACCTGACAAAATGTAAGAAAGTAGAATTTAAGAGTATCAAAGCATATAGACTACAAGAAGATAAGGTAAAGAAAAAATATGAAGAAAGAATTACGGAAGAGATTTGGAAACGTAAAGAAGAGATGGATAGCATGCATCTTGAAGAAATTTGGAATGAATTTAAATTAATAATCAGTAGTGTAGCAGCTGAAGTGTGTGGGGTGAATAAAAGCACAAACAAGAAAAAACAAACTGCTTGGTGGAGCGTAGAAATAAAACAGGAAGTTAAGGAAAAGAAACGTCTATGGAGAAAGTACATTGGGTCAAACAAACACTTAGAAGCCTACCAAGAATACAGTACGCAAAGAGATAAAGTTAAAAATATGATCAAAGATGCAAAGGCGAGAGAGTGGGAAGATTTCGGGGAGAGAATGCAAAGAGACTCCAAAGGAAATGCGAAAATGTTATACCGCACCCTAAGAAACATAAGAAAAGAGAAAAAAGACCCCTTAGGAAATATCAAAAACAAAGATGGAAAAGTTATTACCGGAGAAAAGCCCATCATGGAAAGGTGGAGAGAATACTTCATACAGCTACTAAACACAGAAGAGACAAATGTAATACCGCAGAATGACAACACACCAAACCCAGAAGCAGAAAACGAACAAAGGGGGCACATTGAAAAATGGGAAGTAGTGAAAGCTCTCAAACAACTACAGATAGGAAAGGCCCCCGGTATAGATGGCATAAGACCGGAAATGCTAAAATACATGGGAGAAGAAGGGACCGAACCCTTGTATAGGATTATACTCACGGCTTGGGAAGAAAACTCTATACCGAAGGACTGGAGAACGGCAGTGTTAGTCCCTGTACATAAAAAAGGAGAATTCAACAACTGTAACAACTATCGTGGACTATCCCTACTATGCGTGTCGTATAAAATATTCGAAAGGATAATAGAAGAAAGGTTAAGGAATAAGATAGAAATTACAATGGGAGATACTCAGGCGGGATTTAGAGCCGGCAGATCAACGCAGGATTGGATATTTGCGGTACGACAAATAGTTGAAAAAATAATAGCGACCAAGCAACAACTACATGTGTGCACAATAGACTTAGAAAAAGCGTTCGATAGCATAAACAGGGATGAAATCTGGAAGGCTATGAAAGCAAGGGGAATAGAAACAAAGTTGATAAAGGTAGTACAAAGTTTATATGATAGAACAGAAAATGTAGTTAGAGTAGGGGGAAACACGTCAGAAGGATTTATAACAACGAGAGGAGTCAGACAGGGAAGCATACTAAGCCCCCTACTATTCATAATGATAATGGACGATGTATCAAAGAAAGTGAACCAACTCACAAGAGGTGTACAGCTAGGATACTACAAACTAAGACCAATCAGAATGAACGAACTCATGTACGCTGATGACCTTTTATTATTCGCAAATAACAAAAACGAACTGCAACAACGAATCCATAGATGGAAGGAAGCTCTAGAGAAATATAATTTGAAAATAAACCTAACAAAGACAGAAATAATAACGGTCGCAGAAACAATAGATCATCCTGAAATCGAAATAAATGACCAGAAAATTGAAGCAAAACAACAGCTGAAATACCTAGGGGCGATAATGGACCAATCCGGCAGGATAGACAGGGAAATAGCACACAGGATCAATAAAGTAGCAATGTTATACAGAATATTATACGACCCGTTCTTCAACAAGAAAGAAGTAACCAAGAAGACGAAAACGAGAATCTACGAATCCGTACTAGTGCCAATGCTCATATACGGTTGCGAATCGTGGGTATTAACGGATAATTTAAAGAAAAAGGTAGAAGCTTGCGAGATGAGAGTGTTGAGAAAGATTGAGGGCGTGACACGAATGGACAAGATCAGGAGCGAAACCATTAGAAACAGGCTAAACGTGAAAAGTGTACTAGACAAAATCGAGGCGCAACAACTGCGGTGGTTTGGACATGTAGTGAGAATGAGTGATGGAAGAGTGGTGAAAGTGTTATGGGAGATGGGAACAGGAAAAAATAGGAAACAAGGACGACCGCGAAAAACCTGGAATAATACGATCACCAATGCACTAAGAAAAAAGGGACTCGACTGGAACCAAGCTAGGATAGACGCAAAAGACAGGAAAAGATGGAGAAAGACCATCGCCTCGACACCACAGGTAGAAGAGGCTCGGGATAAGTAAGTAAGTAAGTAGTTTCCATATTTAGATTTTTACTTAAAAGTAGTTTGGGTTTCCTACTATGTAAGGTTTAATGAGTTGTAACTGTATTTTTAACACTTTATAAATAGTTCTAAATAAACATCTTTTTTGTATTATTTTTGGAGCTCTTCTTCGTTTTTTTTTGTAAAATAGTTTTTTTAATCTTTTCTGTCCCAAATGACCCTATTTCAGGGGCTAATCGAGCATTTCCACGAGAATAAATAGGGTGTCCCAATTGAGCTCATTTGAGGGGTCACTCAGAACAACTACTAAAAAAAAATCTGGTGTGATACACGCACGCACACAACTTCCTTTTACAGTGATCTTATAATTGGCCAAAAATTTGATTTTAAAACTTTAAGCATTTGTCAAAAATTTTAAAAAATTGCAATTCTACAAAAACGGTGCAAAATAGAGCGTTAGGTGAAGAGATAAATTTTCTCTAGAATTTTAAGCTGAATTCAAAAATGTAATAATATACCGGGTGTTCTATTTAAAATAGGAGTTAATAAAAAAAATAGAAAAAAAACAAAAGAAACCCATTTTAGAAGTATTCAACTGGTAAATCACCTATCTCACATCAATACACATTAAGAATGTAATAAAAATGGGAAGTTGGAAAAATTCGTTAGAGCCGTTTTTGAAAAAATTGAAAAAAACTGAAAAATCACAAGAGTAAACATCATACTTCCGGTTATGCGATTTTCTTCAAAAGCTTGCTGTCGCATCTACAAAGTACACAAAACTTATATATGAAGTTTCAACCCCATACCTCTTTTCGTTTTTGAGATATTCTGTTCGCAGACACACAGACAGACAGACAGACCAATGAAAAAAAAATATGTTTTTTGGTTTCAGGGGACTCTGAAACGTGAAGATCTGTTGAAAACTCAATTTCGAATTTTTGGGGTGAATCCAATACTTCCTTTATTGTAAAAGAAAGTAAAAATCTGGTGTGATATACGCACACGACTTCCTTTTACAGTGATCTTATAATTAGCCAAAAATTTGATTTAAAATTTTTAAGGATTTGTCAAAAATTTTCTAAAATTACAAATTTTACAAAAACGGTACAAAATAGAGTGTTAGTTCAAGAGACAAATTTTCTCTAGAATTTTAAGCTGAATGCAAAACTGTAATAATATACCGGGTGTTTTATTTAAAATAGGAGTTAATAAAAAAAATAGAAAAAAAAACAAAATAAACCCATTTTAGAAGTATTCAACTGGAAAATCACCTATCTCACATCAATACACATTAAAAATTTAATAAAAATGTAAAGTTTAAAAAAAATCGTTAAAGCCGTTTTTGAAAAAATCGAAAAAAACTGAAAAATCACAAGAGTAAACACCTACTTCCGGTTATGCGATTTTCTTCAAAAGCTTGCTGTCTCATCTACATAGTACACAAAACTTATATATGAAGTTTCAACCCCATACCTCTTTTCGTTTTTGAGATATTCTGTTCACAGACACACAGACAGACACACACAGACAGACCAATGAAAAAAATATGTTTTTTAGCTTCAGGGGACTCTGAAATGTGAAGATCTGTTGAAAACTCAATTTCGAATTTTTGGGGTAAATCCAATACTTCCTTTATTGTAAAAGAAAGTAAAAATCTGGTGTGATATACGCACACGACTTCCTTTTACAGTAATATTATAATTAGCCAAAAATTTGATTTAAAATTTTTAAGCATTTGTCAAAAATTTTCTAAAATTACAAATTTTACAAAAACGGTACAAAATAGAGTGTTAGTTCAAGAGACAAATTTTCTCTAGAATTTTAAGCTGAATGCAAAACTGTAATAATATACCGGGTGTTTTATTTAAAATAGGAGTTAATAAAAAAAATAGAAAAAAAAAACAAAATAAACCCATTTTAGAAGTATTCAACTGGAAAATCACCTATCTCACATCAATACACATTAAAAATTTAATAAAAATGTAAAGTTTAAAAAAAATCGTTAAAGCCGTTTTTGAAAAAATCGAAAAAAACTGAAAAATCACAAGAGTAAACACCTACTTCCGGTTATGCGATTTTCTTCAAAAGCTTACTGTCTCATCTACATAGTACACAAAACTTATATATGAAGTTTCAACCCCATACCTCTTTCCGTTTTTGAGATATTCTGTTCACAGATACACACACAGACAGACCAATGAAAAAAAAAATGTTTTTTGGCTTCAGGGGACTCTGAAACGTGAAGATCTGTTGAAAACTCAATTTCGAATTTTTGGGGTGAATCCAATACTTCCTTTATTGTAAAAGGAAGTAAAAATTGTTTACATCACCTGTCAAAGTGACAATGTGGTTAATATCTCTTTTAAAGCTCCTACAGGGAAGTACCTTTTGGTGATGATTCGAAATCTCTTTTTTTACAAAAAAAGTTATGTAGAAAAATATCTCAAAACTGTCCCGATTCACCCCATTTGACAGTACTTATATAAATAAGTTTTGAAATTGAATAAATAATTTCAAATAAATATGTTTCTTGTTTTTGTACTGGTGACTACGGTAGCACGTATTTATCTTGTTAGTTGCTATGGAATATGGATTATTTTATTCACTAGTGAATAAAGCAGTATTTTATCCACGCTCATCGTTAAAATGTTATTTTATCTACGACCACTACTAAAAGTAAGCCTTTTAGCGCTAGCTTGTTTCACTAAAAGTGACGTTTTATAGTTTACCGTGGTTAAAGAAATTAGCTGTTTACTTTTAGTCCATGTGCTAAAAGTGAAGTGAGGTTATAAAACTACAATTTCGAACTGCAAGTGAAGTTGTAAAGTTATTGTAGTTGCTTCTTGCGTTACAGGTAGAGTGTTTTTGAAATAATTAAAGCGTTATGTAATGAATACAGTTAGATGCGGAGTATTAATAATAACATTTTGTAACTGACCTTGACAGTACTGGTCTCCAAACAATCTCCCGTGCGGCGTGGGCTACTGTTTATTATGACATAAATTAGAAGTGTCGTAGATGCAAACCTTTGTTAAATGGATATTTATGGATTAATAATAGTAAAATTAAGGTCGTAGATAAAATATTGTATGCAACGCGTGCTAAAAGTCGTTTATGCACGAGACATGTTATGAAACTCAGTCTTCGGCTTCGTTTCATAATTTTCATATCTCGTGTATAAACGTCGACTTTTAGCACTTGTTGCATAAATAGCTATTATTATGGAGATTTTCGTAGATAAAATACAGCTTTACAAATAGATAGGTATTGGAAAAAAGATATTAAAAGCTATCCGAGATATCAAGAGAAGATAAGAGTCACCTCAGAATTAGGAGAATGGAGGGCATGGAGGCGGTGAATGAAGACTTAAAAGGAGTAAATAGTAGATTGGAAGAAATAGCAAGAAATCGAAAAGAGATGAAAAAACAAAGCAGCAATCAAAGAATATGTACATAACTGTTATGTACAAATTCTTTGGCAGCAATGGTCCTAAAATGGCCTGTGGTAGCAAATTATTAGGTACCATGTATGTTCAAAATTGTACAATTTCAAAATGATGGAAATTCTTTAATCGCCCTTCTACGCCCCTTCACTACTTAATGCATAATAATTTAAAAATAAATTATTGAGGAGAAAAAGCGGAAACGTTCGAATTCAATTTTTGTAGGTTATGCAACTGTGTAAACATAACCTGGATATTGACTGCCGATCTAAATTTCATAAAAATCTTTAATAACGGGCAGATTGGTGAAAGTGGGTGTAAGTATCAATGCAAAAATCGTTTTAAGTTAGCTACTATGATCAGGAACCGTATTTCATTCAAAAATATAATGCACTATTTATTTTTAACAATTACCACAGCCAACTCATTCGAAATTGAATTCAACAAAGCGGAATAAAGATCTTTGTCGTAGTTCATGGCCTACTTTTCACATACTTTTTGCTGATACCACGCTTAAAATAACGTGGATATCAAAAGTTCCTCTTGACTAATCTGCTATCTAATGGGGTCAATAAACTGATAAGTAACAAACCCAATGAAAAAACAGGTCTATCTTGTTTACTTCTATTGCTTTTTGTGAAGGAGTGTCTGCATACTCAGAGCGTCTGAAAGAGCCACCAGGCTGCATATTAGTGTAAAGGACCTGTTTACAAGCTCATAAAATGCGTTTAATAATTTTGGACACGGCCCCAGCAGTAGCTGAATGGTCAGCCAAGTACGTAATGAAGCGTATACACGACTTCAAGCCAGGACCAGACAGGTACTTCGTCCTAGGCTTACCCACAGGTTTGTTTTTGATATGATTTAGTGTTATGTGTATAGCTGTTCACTTTTACAGGCAGTACACCTTACGGCATGTACCAGAAGCTCATAGAATTTTACAAAGCTGGCAAAGTGTCTTTTAAATATGTCAAAACGTTCAACATGGATGAGTACGTCAATCTCCCTAGGGACCACCCGGAAAGCTACCATTACTACATGTGGAACAACTTCTTCAAACACATCGATATTGAGCCTGAAAACGCCCACATTCTCGATGGTAATGCTGCCGATTTAGTGGCAGAATGCAAGAATTACGAGAAAAAAATTACTGAGGCTGGAGGTATAGAGCTGTTCATTGGAGGTGAGGCATAACAACAAGTCTTTATAGCAGACTTAGTATTTTTTGAACAGGTATCGGCCCTGACGGGCACATAGCTTTCAATGAGCCAGGCTCGTCCCTGGTCTCGCGAACCCGAGTTAAAACATTGGCTCAAGACACTTTAGAGGCCAACGCTCGGTTTTTCGGAAATGATATTAATAAAGTGCCCAATCAAGCCCTAACTGTTGGAGTTGGCACCGTTATGGATGCTAACGAAGTTTGTTACTTTTAGTAGTTTTTGTATTTTGCTGAAGTACGTTATTCCAGGTGATGATATTAATAACGGGCACGCATAAATCGTTTGCTCTGTACAAGGCCATCGAAGAAGGTGTGAACCACATGTGGACCGTCTCAGCGTTCCAACAACACCCACACACTTTAATGATTTGCGACGAAGATGCAACTTTGGAGCTACGAGTAAAGACTGTCAAGTATTTCAAGGTAAGGTCCCCATGTTCGTTTTACTTTTTCTACAGGGTAGTCATAAAAAATTTTGGATTTTCAACTGCACGTCTTAGCTGTTGCTATTTTGCTGTATTTCCATTCAGTGTTGTCTTGAAATTCAATTTGAAAATAGTATTCAGTTAAAAAATATTCTTGATTTGACAGGTGTCAAATTGACAAATGAACTAATAATTGCAACAGCTGTCATTATTCAAATTTTTTTATGATCGTACTATATTAACCTCTAAATTTATTTGTGCTTATTAACATGGGGTTTTGGTGTCGGTGCTATTGCCATTTCGCTATTGGTAATGTTAATCCTTGCATGCAGGCTCTGAGCGCTGTGCACCACAAGCTGATCGAGGAAGAGACACCCCTAGAGCAGTTCAGGACTATTCATTAAGCGATTTACGAAATAGACATATTAACACAGTTATGTCTGCTCTAATTTTCACTATTAAAAATGCCGTTTTATTACAGAGCTTATGGAATGTTCATAATCAGTTGGTTGAAGGCGAACCATAACATTATTTTTTATTATTTCCATTTATAATTTAGTGTAATTGAAACTGAACGTACTGTACGACTTATTCCTCTGAAAGAAAATGTCGTCTTGGACATAGGGTGCTATATATTTTACTTTTTAATAAACATTTTATTATAAAATTGAACTGTGATTTGATTTATACAATTCCTAGAAAATTTAATGTGTTACGTGGTGCAGTGCCCATCAGTGGTGTAAAAACTGATTTGAGTAACGCTTCAGCAATAAAAAGTATCCTTGTACGTTGATTTATGAGCTGTTATATAAGTAAGCGTGATAGAAGTCAAGTTCATTGTGTATTTGCACGTACTTATCGGGTATTTGTTGAGATTAAATCGTACAGTTGTTTAAGCAAATTAAGTGCCTGTTGTAACATACAGTTTCGAAAGTTTGGATGCTAAAGGGTTTTTCCAATATCTGCAAAATTATCAAGTAAATGTAAATTTCATAGTCATTGTATACTATAGCGTAAGGTGAAATACGACCTGCAGTAAAATGTGTTAAATATTTATATGTAGTGGCTCTGAAACCTTTCTTAACACAGTTTTATTTCATGAACGTCTCATCATATTAATTTGGTTATAAAATATTGTTCTAAAAAACTGCAGGCTGCAGCTTAAGCTGTTGAGATCTACATTACTTTCTTTATTTGAAACTTTTTTCACACAAAGTTCTATGCAAGGTTATTCAATTTCGAGACTCATTGGGATTTTCTAAACAGTAGGACATACAAGGTCGATTCAACTGAGGTAAAGTTGCAGATTCTAATGCACAGCACACAAAATATGCACACCCTGTACAGGAAAACACTGTTTAGAAAGATTTATTTCAAAATAGTAAGTTCTTATGTATTTATATAAATGAGCAAATAACTACAGACATTTTTAGGAACTCCGATAAAGCTAAGCACATTAAAATGTGGTGGTAATAAAAGTAAAATATAGTCTACCAAACATAACTAAATTTAATTTCTCAAGGAGTCACGTTATGACAGATCTTTATTCCAATTCCGATCAGAAACTAGAGCACATCTCATAACACTCAATTAAAATGATTGGCAGCATAATAACAGAATTTTTGATAAAAGTGTTAGAAAAAGTAGTAATTACTTCTAAGGTCAAACCAATTGTTTGAATCGCTGACTAATTTGGGACACCAGTTGCAATTCCTCGAAATAGTAGTGTTACTACCAAATTTCCACTGAACACATACATTAGTTTTCAATCAGTTCGCTGGGTAAGTTACTTATCTACTTTAAGAAACTACTTCGGAACCTTTACTAACTAGGGCAATGGAGAGCCACAATAAAATTAAGGACCTTAAGGGCTTGCTTGAGGACTATTTCAAAGTACCAGTAACCGTAATAGACCACTCAACTAAGCCATTAACGGCTGCGGGTGAAAACTACGGAAGCCTAATGCTAAGTGTAGCAGTAAAGCTTAAAAAGGAAGACTCCACGGAATTCCTAAATGCAGTAGCAAAGATGTGTCCACCCAACGAATGGATCAAGCAGATGTTCCACACAGCGGTAACCTTTAAGAAGGAAATTGCAATGTACAAAATGGTTTTTCCCATTCTACAAGCATTCCAAAGGGAGCAAGAAGTACCCAGTGTTATTAATTTTGTTCCAGAATGTTACGGTGCACGGATTAGTTTAGATCCCGAGTCGGTTGAAGTCGATGACGATGCTGTGTTGCTCTTGGAAAATCTAAAGTTGTCTGGTTTTGAAGTCGTTGATCGAATGAAAGGTTTTGACTTGGAAGCAACTAGGCTGCTTCTTCATGACATGGCCCACTTTCATGCGGTTCCTATTGCGGTGAAACTATTAAAACCTAACGTTTTCCGTAAGGATATTTTACCACATTTGAAGTCGCTCCAGGCTTTTGATAATTTATCGGATGGCATAATTAAATCCATGATGGATATGATGATTAAAGCTGCTCGACTGAATGAAGCGTGTGTACCTCTCATTCCAGACGTTGTAAAGGCACTCGAGTTTTCATTAAATAACCTAATCAATCGTGTTCCACCGCGAGAGCCTTTTGCAACTATAGTTCATAACGACTACTGGGTGAATAATTTTCTAATTAAATTTGAGAATAATAAGCCTGTTCATAATAAAATGATCGACTTTCAGCTAGTCGATTATGGATCGCCAGGGAATGACATTGTGTTTTTTTTGTTTAGCAGCGTTCAAAAGCAGGTCTTAGATGTACACTACGACAGTTTACTAAGGTTGTATTATGATGTGTTTGTTAGCACTTTAAAGGATCTAAAATGCGACATTATGCCTTTTACATTCGAATTATTACAAGAGGAGATTAAATATTCTGCACGAAACATGCAGTTTTTTCATGTTATGGACATGCTGCTGCCAATCTGTGCAAAGAAAGGAAAAGTTAAGGAGCTGAGTGAGATGACCGAGCAAGATTTGATAACGGAAGAACAGGTGTCTGATCTGTACCGGCAAAGAGTAGCTGAAACTATTCTCGCTTTTGCTGAAAATAAGTGGATTTAGGTTTTAGTGGATATTATAAAATGCAATATTCTTAAACGTGGTGTAAATGAATATTATTAATTAAAGTAATGGTAGTATTATTCATCTATGATTATTTCTTTAAGATTGTATACAGCTTCTATCAGACTTAGGTATTCAAATCGTATATTAATTGTTGCCAATAAATGTAAGTGTACCTTTCTAGGGTTGTCAGTTTTTATTATTTTATAGTGGGACATTGTTAGAATTTCTCATTTCCAAATATCAGAGTTAGTTAATTAGTACTGCTTATTTGCTATACTACGTTTAAGACGCAGATTCAGTAAAAGCTCCTGCCACAAATGTATATTGATCGTGATAAGGTGGTTGCGTGCGGCTTTACTGACTCAAACTTATAATATTCGAAATTAGCGTTTATGTGTGGGTTGGTGTTTATATTAATAACTTTATCTATATTTCACATATTTGAAATTTTTCTAACGTTTTACCGGATATATTCTTCAACATGGTTTTTGAATACCCGGAGTTTCTTAATTTGTAACGCAAAACTGATCTAGTACTTTAATTTGCTGCAATTTTTGTCAAAAATTTGCTGAAAATATTGAACATTTGCTAAAAATGTTTTGATAATTACTGCTGTAATCTTGCTAACAAATTAGGTAATCCAAAGCTCCTACAAATTGACTACAAACTTGTTATACCGCAACCTTACTGAAAATTTGCTAACAATTGTACGTTACATACATACTGTAAACTCACCATTTTTTAAAAAAAATATTACATAATGCAAAGCTTCTGGAAATTGACCACACATTTCTTGTAATCTTTTTAGGAAATTTGCTAAGAATTTACTACAAAACTTGGATATTTATTACAAACTTTCTGCTCTGAAATTTTGCTGAAAGTTTGCTGCAAATAGGTATGTCAAAATTTAGCTGGAAAAATTGTAAATTTGTTAAAAATTCGCTGTTCATTTACGGCAGTTACTAAAAAATTTCGGAGAATTGCTAAAAAATAACTTCAGAGCTTTGGAAATTGACCACAAGTTTCATGCAATCTTTTCAAGAAATTTGGTAAATTTTTTTAATAAAATTTCTAAAAATTTATTAGAAAATTGCTGCTCTGTAATGTTGCTTGAAGTTTGCTACAAAGTTATCCAGATTTACTGAAAACACTGAACATTTCCTAACAAACATACATTATGTACTGTAAACTTGATAAAAATATTCTTAAAAGTTTTTTGTTATAAAATTAATGCAGAGTTTCTGGAAATTGATCACAAGTTTCTTGCAAACTCTTGCAATCTTTTTAAGAAATTTACTAAAAATTTACTGCACGACTTGAACATTTTTTACAAACTCTATACACTGCAACGTTGTTGAAAGTTTGCTGCATATATGTTGAAAATGAACAGAAAAGATTGAAAATTTGTTAATAATTACTGTAAATTTACTAAACATTTTCGAAGAATTGCTGCAAAATTACTTCAGAGTGCCTAGAAATTGACTACAAATTTCCTGCAAACTGTTCAAGAAGTTTGGTAAATTTTTTAATAAAATTTCTAAAAATTTATTAGAAAGTTGCTGCTCTGTAACGTTGCTTGAAGTTTGCTACAAAGTTATCCAGATTTATTGAAAACACTGAACATTTCCTAACAAACATACATTATGTACTGTAAACTTGATAAAAATATTCTTAAAAGTTTTTTGTTATAAAATTAATGCAGAGTTTCTGGAAATTGATCACAAGTTTCTTGTAAACTCTTTAAGAAATTTGCTGCAAGACTTAAAAATGTAGGTATTACAAACTCCCTGCACCACTATCTTGCTGAAAGTTTGCTGCAAATATTTCAAAAATTAACTGCAAATATTGGAAATTTGCTAAAAATTTGTTACTGAAAATTTTCGGAGAATTTCTAAAATATTACTTTAGAGCTTCTAGACTGCAAACTTAAGAAAATTGCTGAAACATATTAGAAACTCGCTGCACTGCAATCTTGTTGAAAGTTTGCTGCAGATTTGTAAAAATTTACTGGAAACATTGGAAATTTGCTAAATATAATTTATTGCTAACAAATTACTCAAAAGCTCGTGGAAATGAACAGCAAGCTTTTTGGGAAGTTTGTTAAAAAAATTCTGTATAATTCCTAAAAATTTATTAGATACTTGCTGCACTGAAACCTTGCTGAAAGTTTCCTCCAAATTTGTAAAAATTTACTAGAAACACTAGAAATTTGCATAAAATTCGTACATTATATAGTGTAAACTTGCTAAAAACAAACAAAATTAATGCAGACCTCCTGGTAATTGACCACAAATTGAGTACAAATTTTTAAACAATTGTGCGGAAAATGTATTGAAATGTTAAGAAGGTGTGCTGTAAACTTATTAAAAATGATAAAAGTTTTTGAAAAATTACTGTAAAGCTCTTGAAAATTTACCATAAACTTTCTACAGACTTGCTAAAAAATATTTTGAAAATGTAGTACTACAACTTTGGATGAAAGCTCATTTAAAATTTATTGTAAATTTACTGCAAACATAACATTCTTATGGAAAAATTTTAAAGTTTGGCGAATACTTACAATAAACTTATTAAAAATTTCTCGTATGACTCCTGGAAATGTACTCCAATCTTGCTGCAAATTTCATGAAAACATTCAAAATTGGTTAAAATTCAATTCATATTGACGCATATATCCAAACAACCGGCAGTGTAAGACTATATATCTTAGTTAGTAGTAGTAGTAGCTTATTAGTAAATATCGTATAAAATTTACGTTATAATAGACATATATTGTCGAAATAATTTTCATTTGGGTGATTTTTAAATTTATTTGGGCACCTACAGACGTTTTGAATTTTACTCCTTTTTGCCGGGACAGATTCCGTTTTTCGCAGACAAGCCAGAATGCGTATAGGTAACACCAGCTGTTTGTCTGGTTTAAAAGTTAGGGACTTCTTTGAAGAGGAGAAACGTCAGATTACATAGGTCAAGAATGTCTTGGTTTGAATAATGTGCTATTTGGAGCATCCCTTACATTAAAGGTTAGGTATCTCAAATTCTTTTTGAAAACTACTGTTTGTGATCTAAATGATCTTTTTGAATTTCACTGTAATATATGACATACATTTTAAACGCTGTGTTTTGTTATTTCTAACTTCACAGAAAAAGGGTATCGTGTAGACTATACAATACTGAATATTCAATTTACAGAATTGTTTGATTGTTGATTATAATATTTCAACTTAAAGGAATGGCCAATGAAAATAAAGAAAAGTTTGATATGTTAGAATGTTTTATTCAGAGTAATAATAATTCTGAGGCGGCAAGTAAAACATATTTTAATCGTTAGTCGAAAAGACGACAATCTAATAAATCTATTTTTGGAACATTAAAACAAAATCTCATTCATTATGGGACATTCAACAAACCAAGAATAAAGAATTATAACATCGAAGATGCTGCTATACAAACTACAAGATAATTTAAAAACAATATAAAACTATTTACACTAAATTTTCAAACTGATGTCCATTATTTGCAACACATTCACATGGCTTTGAAACACTCCGAATTGCGTTATAAATATGAGCATATAAATTGTCTTTAATGTGTCCCCAAAAGAAGAAATCTAGTGGCAATAAATTCGGTGAACGTGGTGGCCACCTTACTGATCTGTTGGTTCCTATCCATTTGTCTCCAAGATTAACTGTTAACAATTCCAAGACGATTCTAGTATTATTAGCTGGTGCACCATCTTGCTGAAAAAATATTTGTCGTCTCGCATTCAGCGGCAATTCATCTAAAAATCCTCGATTACATGTTGGTTTACAATTCCATAATAGCGTTGGCTATTTAGTTTTTCTTTATAAATTCGGTAAGCCAAAATGTGATTACCAAATAGAGCACACCAAACACTAAAACCAAACCGTGCCTGATTTTGAACATCGACAGTGCGGTGGGAATTAACATCGGATCACCAGTGCTCATTGTGTTGATTGAAAATTCTGGCACTGCTAATATATGCTTCATCCGTCCAAATGATATTTCTAAAGAATAATGAATCTTGCGCTCAATTTGTTGAACGTACCAATTGCAAAAGTCTAGACATCGTTCAGGATCAGTTGGTTGCAGTTGTTATTGTTCCCTTATTTTATAAGGTCTAAATTTGTGTTTTTCAAGACTGATATGTCAGGCCATTTTGGTATTTCTTAATCATTCTAGCAACTAACTAAGCTTCCCGAGCAGTCTTGGTGCCATATTGATGAGTGCGCCTGTATTTCGAATTTAACTCAGACAATAGTTCATCGCATAATATCGCAATAATGATTTCGAACACCCTTTAGCGTCG
Source organism: Agriotes lineatus (assembly GCA_940337035.1). Classification (NCBI taxonomy): domain Eukaryota; kingdom Metazoa; phylum Arthropoda; class Insecta; order Coleoptera; family Elateridae; genus Agriotes; species Agriotes lineatus. Next base: position 138,402 of record CALNHX010000658.1, read on the forward strand.
TTATCCCTAATTGGTAACATTTTGGGACCACCCTTTGAATGCTGTTTCATGCAGGTGTCCGTTTGAGTTTCGTTTCGTAGCGTTAGTTTTCCGGCTAGTTAAAAATTCAGCCTGTAGAGCAAATGAAAGGGCATCTATTTATCCCTGTCGCCCCGAGAGGAGTTTGTTGGTATCCGGCGGGTTTCCTGCCTTGCGATTGGCAACTCTGAATGTGGCGTGATGACGCCCTGGCTGGCGCGCGTTTCTTTTGGCGTGAGTCAGCCACGAGAGGGACGTTGTGGCATGAGGAGCGTGAGGGGTTGTTCTGCTTTTTTGCCATTGGCGTGTGTGGGTGCTCGCGTACCATGATGGCCGTCAGCTTTGCTTCAGTGTCGTAGGGCCGAGGTTAGGCCCATTATTCCCTAACAGGGGATCAAACTCGCAGAGCTTCCCAAATTGTTGGCCTCGCCGTCTTCCCGTCCCGTAAGGAGACGTAATTCAGTGCCGCCATGACTAGTGATGTGGATCGGGTAAATACCCAGTGGGTAGGGTATTTATAAATGGGTATTTACCTGGGTATTTACCCCTGCCTCGGGTAAATACCTAAAAACTGGGTATTTATCAAATTTATAATATTTAGAAAGCTAAGCTAACTTTTACTCACATAATCTTATCTTAATAAATAAACTACATATAAAGGAAGTGGAATATTTTAAGTAAAATAACAATTTAAATAACATTGAATAAGCATTCACCCAGGTAAATTAATCGTTTATCGGGAAAAAACATTGGCTGCCAAAATTTATGGAAATAAATAGTTAGATGCAATAAATTGCGCCTGTTCGAGTTTACAAACAACATTGTGATGGCTGACTCCGAAGATTGGGATAATTTAAATTGTTTGTACATTATTTTCTGACTTGTTTCCTTTTTTGAAAAATGAACATAACATTAACTTGAAAAATAATCCTTGTATTTATTAACATTAATATTAATATATACTTATAGACACATTATTAAACAATCTTAAATAAGGCAAACAATATCACAAAATAATATAAACAACGCTGTATACCGATGGGATCATAAGTATGCAACAGCAATGAGATAGCATGAACAAAAGCACATAATACTTGAGTAAGAAAGAGATAACCGTACAAAAAAGTTATTTTAGTATGCATATTTAGTTGACATATGACATAATTAAAATGAGCGTTAAGTCTACTCAAATATTTGTTTCTATGTTCATCTCTTTCTTATTAAATCATTGAATTCTGTTTTTTATTCATTTGATCTCATTGCTGTCATATACAGGTTGCCTAAAATTGAACAGAACATGGCAATTTCATGAGTTGGAAAAGGTTCATAAGACCATAAGAGTAACCGAAATAACAAATGCAATAATTACTTTGGTAGCTAGGCAACAAGTAGGTACAATAGCTACTTGTTGCCCAGCTACCAAAGTATTTATTGCATTTTCCATTACGGTTACTCTTATCGCAAATAGTATTTGAACCTTTTCCGACTCATGGAATTGCCATGTTCTGTAGAGTTAGGTATGTCCCCACCGGTATTTTGGGCAGTAAATGTTCTCAGATCAGCTATTTTCTTAAACATTTTTATAAAATTCGCATAGAGCACCTTCACTTACCAATCAATTATACTGATAAGATTAACTTTATAGTATTTGTAAATAAGTCTATAAATACCCTCTTAAATACCCATTTTGGGTATTTACCCGGGTAAATACCCCAGGTATTTACCCCTAAAAATAAATACCCGGGTATTTTACATCACTAGCCATGACTCCCACGCTTCCGTTCCTACGTTTGTTATCGTAGGCACGCCGTCAGCCGCTGTTTTGCCCACGCTCGGCGGGTCTCCATAAAAAGGTAGCATGTGTGCATGGAATCTGAATTCTGTTGCCGCTAACTTAATGTGTTTTGACCGCAATCATTTATAATTAATCACCTGTTATTTGTATGGCCTAAATTTGAATGCTGTGACCGCTAACTTAATGTATTTTGACCGCAGTTACTTATAACTAATCACCTGATATCTGCATGGCCTAAATTCGAATACTTTTGCCGTTAACTGAATATATGTGGTCGCTAACATTTTTAATTTATCATCTGTTGCTTGTACGGCCTAATTTGAATAATCTTGCCGCTAGCTTGATGTACTTTGGTCGTTATCATTTTTATTTAATCATCTGTGATTTACGCTGGCCCAATTTGAATATCGATCTTGGGTCACGAACGTTGATGGCTTAGCCGCTGTCACTTTAAGATTCACGTACTGGCCGACCAAGGCCTGTTGTATATTTAACGAGTATTATGACCGCTTATGTATGACCACTTCTGTACTAGAGATAAAGCGCCTCTCCAGCTGGGGCCCTAGATTTAGGTGTTTAGTCTCTGTAGTCTTGTATATCACCTAGCTACACACGTCAGACCAATAGACGAGTATTTGAATGAAGGCCTTATCATTACGACGAATCTGTGCATGCCCTTTTCAGGTTAAGGTTATTGTGTAAAGATTTATGTACAGCGAAGCCTGAGCGTTGGAGCGACTCAGGTAAGTTTGACGACGCTTGCCGCAGTGACGACGAGGCTTGTGAGGCCGAGATCCCGTATCATACCCCGTTTGACCCTCAAGGTCCGGTTAAGCGGGAGTCTTCTTGGACCTTGTGGCGCCCATTTATTTAGGAACACCCTATGTATACCTCGACACGCTTGCCCGGTGACGTACCGTTTGAACCACGTCCATCTCCCTGAGCGTACCAGCCGAGGCCTTTAGTCTGTCCTTGACCATTTTTAGGGCGAGCGTGCCCCCTTTTGCCGGACTTGACTAGTCTTTTGATACTCGCACCATGTGGGTGTCGTTAAGTCATTTTGATACCGTAACAGATAATGCTCGGCTTCATGATATACCAGACTCGGTCTCAATTTGACCGCTTGAAATCGAAGGATTTGTAACTGCCATTCTAGTAACATTGACCGTTACTTCCTCAACATTTTTCAACATAATTTTTTGTTCTTGGTTTAATAAATGCCCCATAACGAATGAGATTTTCTTTCAATCTTCCTAAAATAGATTTACTAGGTTGTCTTATTTCCAGGTAACGATTAAAATATGTGTCACTTGCAGCTTCAGGATTATTACCGTCAATGAAACATTCCAGCATATGAAACTGTTCGTTATTTTCATAGGCCATTTCGCACTTTTAAGGTGAACTATTATAATCTACAATCAAACGTTATTAATTTTGTCAATATGATCGGTAATGTAACAATACAATGACAGATACTCTGTTTTATAAGGTAGATTCTAAATGACACAAGCCTATTAGAAAATAATGAGGTATTAAAAACTACTTTGAAAATTACGAGTTTTTGCTATAAAGTAGTGAAAATGAATAATTTGACCCTGCATGGTATATTTTAATGGTTTACTGCCCACGGCAATTCTGATTGACTAATTAACACGAAAATGAATAATTTCAAAATGAGCACAAAATTAAATATTTTATATATTGCAAGATAGTTAGTATTTTACACTAATAAATGCACTTGATATGAGCAGCAGTAACTATAATTTGGGAGAGAGAGGTTGGTATTAGAGAAGGCAGAATTCAAAAGGGTTACGTTCAGAGTTTAAGTAATAATTGGTGTTCGCAATGGCAAGCATAGCTTAATTTATGTAGCTGACAGATTTGAGTTTGGTGAAATCAATACAATAATGTGAATTTGAAATAATACAAAGATGATTTGTGAAGTTTGGAAAGTACATGAGTGTTATGAGTATTAAAAGTTTATAAGCCAACAAACGGCAAGGTAATTGATGGGTAAAGGAACAGTGCGAGCAAAGCAATTATTGCAAAGAGCAACCTATCGAGAGGACACAGACAATTAGTGCAGTGCTAAATAAACTTATGTGAGGCAGTGCAATTAAACTACCTAAGTGATTAAAAGCAGCGCAAAGTTTAAAGTGACAATTCCCAAGAAAAGATAGTTTAGTATTTAAGCAAAAACAGTATATCAAAACTATAGTTCATAAGTTAAAACATGATATCAAACCTCATTTCTTAAAAGCTAATGTAAATTGTAATTACTAGTTAACGAGAATATCAATTGTTAAGATTATCCAAACAAGCTTGAAAATTTTATGTTGTGTGCCAGTTGAGCTACACAGTTTAATGTAGAAATTTTGAATAAAAAGTGATTTGTGAGAATCAAATAGTGTCATTTATATCGACCAGTGTGGAGGCCATCTTGGTGACTAATTTTCCAAGTAATAACAGTGCCCAGCGAAGAGGGACAGCCAGCTGTAAGAATTGCCCAAATGTGATCAACTTCGGAGCCCCTTTTCGACTGATTGGAGACATCGGCCAGCGAAAGTCGTGTATACTACGTTTAAATAAGACCTTCAGGAGTGCCTGGGTATAGAAATTGGAACCAACAAGCCATTCCCAAGTGTGTAATTGCCGTGGCGTCACTAGAAAATGTATCCAGCATACGAAGCTCTCCGTTTAAGGTAGGATTCCACTGGAAAGCGCTGCCGAAGCCCCATAAACCGTGGGGTTCTTCAAGATTGGACATTGCCCGAGGGGTTGAACGTGATTTCAGCTGCCCAGATCCATCCAGATTCGAATTATCAAGGTAGCGTCCCTTAAATTTGTGAATTGGAGCTAATTTTGGGACATTACCGGATATAAAACAAAAGAAAATCAGAGCGTCGGTTTACGTCATCTGAAACAATACAATTAGCCGGAAGCTACGTCACATAATTCGCAGTATTTACCTAATGTATTCTTGCAATTTTTGGCTTTTTTAAATTCAGATTACGCAGATTTCTTGTACCCGCAGATCATTTGTTGTTGCAGTCAATTTTGAGGTTAAAGAGCTGTCAGAACGAATTTGAGCGTTTGCCATACTACACTGGTTAATATGTTATACACCAAAGTATTTGTAATACAAAGTTTTTTTGATCCTAGCCATGAGATTAGAGTTTTTCTTATGCTACACCGGAGTTTTGCCATAAATTATTGCAAATCGATAAAATACAAAGAGCAATAAACCGTTTATTGAGCTAATAATTATTACATCATTTTCTTTAGCCCTGAGATTGACACAAAATTCTTGATTGAAACTATTTATAAATTGTGATTTGCCCTATTTATTATTTATATTTTTACTAAAGCTTTATATTAGTTAAGGGCATCATTACAATACATCATTGGAATGGGGAAAAAATATTTTTTCTTTTGATGTCAGAGCCAACTATGTGTTGCATATAAAGAATACAACTTTATGCTATAACTCGAATTTCGAAAATATTTTTGAGCAAATTGCCTATGCCATAGAAATCACTTTTTTCTATTTTCATAAATAAGCGATATAGCCATAGAACGAAAAGTAAAGAAGTTGAACTTTTACTTTAACTCGAACATAATAGACGATAGCCAATTTTGAATTACACCATTAAGTTTTTCTCGAAAAAATAGATCGAGGTTGGGGGTCCATTTTCCATATCGTCTACAGTTACCGAGATTCCCTCTGAAAACATCTAAATTTGGCCACCTTGAACTTGTTTTGTTTGTTCCAAGCTGTTCCAAGTTCAACGTGGTCTTTCTCTTTTTCTTCTTTGGTATGATTTCTATTTAAGTATTTTTTGTGTGGCCATCTCTCCTCCTCCATCCTTTGTACATGTCCGTTCCACTTGAGCCTTTTCTTCTCTATATTTTCCATAAATGTTTCGTTTACATCCATCCTTCTTTTTATTTCATCATTTGGGATTCCGCCCAGTATTGTTAAGTTACAACATTTCTGTCGCTTTTATCACCTTCATGTTTCTTTTTGCTATTTCCCATGTTTCACTTCCGTATGTTGGTATGCTCTGTACAATCAAGTCATATATAATTTTCTTTGTTTTGGTGGATATGCTTTTAAACCTTAGTATCAGATGTAATTGTCTTATTGTTGTTTTAGTTTGCGCCATTCTTTTTCTAATTTCTTCTCCACGACTTCCAGAAGTTGTGAACGTTGTTCCTAAATATTTAAATCTGTTTACATGTTTAATTTTGACATCATCTAAAACCAGATCTTGCGGACTTTGTGAAAGGTAAAAATTTCCCGTTTATATTATTCCGAGTGATCCAAACTTATTCACAAAGGAAGTGCTACGTTCAGCCAGGCTTAATGCTCTCGCCGTGAACGTTAGAGACACCGTAAATAGTAATTTACGTTACAATACCGGAAAGTAGTGTTGCAGGTCAAACCAAGTAGATTCCAGAGGTTTCTCCTAGTATTCTGGTAAGCCGTGCTCTAGGTTAAAGTTATGTAGCGGTTATGGGAGGTAGGAGGTAGCGTGGCTCAGTCGCTTAGCTCGTTGGGATACTGATCCACGTTCCTCTAGGTCGCCAGGTTCGAATCTCGCTGGGGCCGTGCAGTTTAGCGTTTTTCGAGCCTGAAAACAGTCGTGGAAGGCAACGGGATACCACCACGATGCTGCCGAGTCTATCCCCAGGATGTTTCCTCCCCATCCAAGGGTGGAAATCGTCAACGTGCTGTATTTACATTTACCCACTAGCGCCACCTTCCATGGAGTAGCAGCACCAAGACAAACCAATGGAGGTTTAGGGCTCTACTGGCGCTATATACTATATACTATAGAATATAATATAATAACTTAGTATGTAAAACAATGTAAATAATAAAGCATAAGACACTTTAAGAAGAAGCGGTTATGGTAATATTGACCGGGGGGATCAGATGGTGCGGGCATTAAACGGGATTTCTAGCAAGATGGGAACCGAACCCACCGGTGCTAGCCAGGTCAGAAAATGTCTGCCAAGATGAGAACATAATCAACCGGTGCTAGCCAGGTAAAGGAGCAGGGTAAGGGGGCTAAGCTTCAAGGGGGCTTAGAGCTTGTGGTCAGGATCTCAAGTGAAGTTAACTAGCTGACGATTCTTCTTTTGTATTCTTCGAGTACCTTGATATCGGACCATTTCTAGAGGGGATTGGAAAAGGAATTGCGTGGCGTACGGGTTTACGCTACGTCCACGCAGCGCGGTTAGGATCGTTTTATCGAAAATCCGAACGCTATGAAGATGTGACCGATGATTGTAACAGTTTTAGCGCTATTTAAATGTCTAGTATACTATTTGTGCTGCTTCTAAAATTTGACCTTTAATGTTTGTGTAACGGGTGATGTGTTTATTTAAAAAAAAGTTTCTAGATCTAACTTTTAAAATAGAGGTAATATGTAGAGTAAGCTGTTTTTTGTCACTTTTGATATTCTAAGAATAATAGTTATTTTCTTTTGATCCTTTATTTATGGGTTTCATTAATGTATAGAGAATCGTCTATTAATGACCCTTATTAATGAATGATTTTTTTATTAATGAACGATTTTTAAAAATCTGTTTAATTTGGTGGCACTGTAAGAGTATGTCAAATTCGAGGTTAGCAGGTTAGGTTTTGCGTCAGTTGGTGTCAAAACTGACGCAAAATTTAACCTAAGAAAAAAAATCACAACCATTTATGGTCACCCGGTACCATTAATGTCAAAACTTTAGGCATCAAATTCTTTTCATGGAATAAAATTAGATTTTCTTCAAGTTAATAATATACCACCAACGGAAAAATATTGTAAGTAACTCGTATGTTAATCGGCATACGATTTACAATATTTTTCCGTTGATCGTATATTATTAATTTGAAGAAAATCTAATTGTTATGTTTAAAATACAACCAGCCATGTTTTGAATTAATAGTTTTTGTTTTCTGACTTTACTTGTTCTGATTTCCAATAGTGAATTCTGTTTTTGAATAGTTAATAGAAAGTACAAACAATATCTAATTAAAAGATTGTGTTACATGTGAGATACAACAGTGGTGTCAGAAGTGGGATCACGGAAGATGTCTGTCACACCCGAGATACTCGAGTCCTTTGCCCATCCTTGCAAATGCTAATCAGAAAGCGATTACCAATGCAACACAGGCAGGCAGCAATAGTTAACGTTACTCAATCTACGCAACAAGCTCCTGCTACAAAAACACCATCATTTTATATGAGTAAGTACAAAGCTTCCGATTCAACTACGGTAGAGGATTATTTCAAACGCTTCGATTGGGCTCTTCAGTTAAGCAAGATCGATGATACAGAACATCATCATTACGCTCGTGTATACATGGGACCAGAGTTGAACAATGCACTCAAGATCCTCGTTAGTCCACAGGCACCGGAGGAAAGTTCTTATGCTCACATAAAAGCCAAACTAATAAGCTACTTCGATCAAGTTAAGAACAAATACGCCAAAAGTATAAAATTCTGTCACACTGCCCAAGAGAAAGACGAAACTGTTGCCAATTTTGCTCTGCGTCTCAAGCAAGGTGCTGCGTACTGTGAGTATGGGGAATTTGTAGACCCAATGTTGATTGAACAAATGCTTCATGAGCTTGAATCACGTAATACCTGCGATGAAATTATTTTAAAAAAAACAGAAACTTTCACCGCAGCGTACGAAATCGCACACTCGCTGGAGGCGACGCGTAACACGGCCGTGGCAGTAAAGACATCGGCTTTACTACTAGTTCCTGAGACTAAAAATAAACTAGGCTACGCGTAACCCCAATGTAAAAGTGGACAGGTCAGCCGACGACAACGTCAGGAAGTAAACCAGCGAGAAACATCTAATTGCAATGGCTGCTGCGGTCGTCACCTTCGAAGACAGTGCAAGTTCCTAGATGCGGAATGCCACATATGTGGGAAGAGAGGCCACATTTCAAAGGTGTGCAGATCCAAGACTTTGCAAATCATGGAAACACTCAACACACCTATACCACCGCCAGTGGATACTGTCGATTACATATAATATTTACGGAAAGTAAACGAGGTCAAGGCTATGAAACTTCTTGGCCGAAAGATGATCTTGGTGCAGATCGATGGGCGGAACCTGGATATGGAATTAGACACCGGCGCTCCACGTGGTATCATCTGCGAAAAATCTTTGCGCAATATTAAGCCATACGCGTATACTTGTCAACGTTACCGTTGGAAAAACTTCCTGTAAATTGAACCTCTACGTCGTCGAAGATGACTTTGACATTCTGTTCGGCAGAGAATGGATTAATCAGTTTACGCACGAAATTAATTTCTTCGAACTCTTCTTCGCATGAAATGAGGTCAATCTAGTGACAACGGCAACTCCAAATCTGACCCTCAGGCAACAAGAACATCTTCACCAACTCCTCTCGCGCTACGAAGACGTGTTTGGCGAAATTGCAGGTAAACTCACCGGTCCATCTGCTACATTGCATCTAAAAGCAGGCGCAGCACCCGTCTTTGCAAAGGCCAGGGAAATTTCTCTAGCCCTGTGGGAAGTCTATGCTAAAGAAATTAATGCTAAAATCGCGTCGGGATTTTATAAACGGGTAGATTGCTCTGAATGGGCATCAACCAGCCATGTGGTGGCAAAGAAAATAGGAAAATTCGAATAAACGGAAACTACAAGCCAACACATAACCCAAGGATAATCATCGATGAACACCCCATTCCGAGATCTGAGCACCTATTCAACCAAATGAAGGGTGCCACAGTTTTTTGTCATCTTGACATAAGGAACGCTTACACACACCTGACGGTCGATGATGAATTCAGCGAAGCATTGACATTAAATACGCCGACACACGGCCTCATCAGACCAACCAGAGCGGTATATGGCGCAGCAAATATTCCTGCTATCTGGCAACGCCTCATGGAAAATGTCTTGCAAGGTATTCCTAATGTGCTAAATTTCTTCGATGACACCCTGATACATGCGGACAACTTTGACAACCTATTGACGACTCTCTAAACAATTTTGGAAAGGTTGCGGTCACATGGCATTCGCTTAAATCGCTCCAAGTGTGTCTTCGCTTCTCCTCCGTGGAATTTCTGGGCCACAAAATAGACGCACAAGGAGTGCATAAGTTTGATAAACACATCAAAGCGGTACGAGATGCTCCAAAGTCCACAACATCAGAAGAACTGCAACTTTTCTTAAGTAAAGCAACGTACTACAGTGTTTTTATTCCAGATCTATCCACCAAAGATAGGCCTCTGCGAGACATGCTGTTGAAGGATCCTTTCATCTGGACGGTTGATGCAGATAAAGCGTATGGAGATATTAAGAGCACACTGACCTCACCTCGGGTCTTAATGTCATACGACCCATCGCTACCACTTCTGTTGGCTACTGACGCTAGAAAAACGGGACTGGGGATAGTTCTTTCATATCGCTTGAATAACGGTAATTGCCGGCAATTGCATACGCAAGTCCCACGATGAGTGCAACGGAATAACGCTACCCACAGATCGACAAAGAAGCCTTAGCCATTGTCTGGGCCGTTCAAACGTTCTTTTTGTATCTATACGCCTGTCACTGGACGCTAATAACGGATCATAAGCCACTGTCACAAATCTTGCACCCTGAGAAATTATTACCAGTGCTGTGCATCAGCCGTATGGCAAATTATGCAGACTTTATGGGAAATTTCGACTACGTCATTTTTAAAACAGAGGCAAACGCGAATGCCGACTGCTGCTATAGTGCTTCACTACCTACTAATATTCTCCAAATTTATGGTCATCAAGAAGAGAAAGGAGAATACGAAGCATTCGATCAATTCACTGTCGAATACATCAAACAACTTCCAGTTAACAACCAATACATCACTTAAGAGACGAGGAAAGATCCGCATCTTGGAAAAATTATGAGACTACTCGAATCGGGCCAGTGCCTCGCACGTGCGGGGTATAAAGCACAGGAAGTAAATTACAGGATATATGCTAATTGTCTCGTTTTTGAACATATAGTTGTGATTCCGACAACGCTACGCAAAGCAGTACTAAAGAATCTTCACACAGCACATCTAAGAATGGTAAAAATGAAAGGACTGGCACGATCGTTTGTCTTCTGGCCAGGTATCGATGCAGACATCGAGAGTACAGCAAGACTGTGCCAAACACGCACATGCTCCGTCAAAATTTCGAGAGCACCATGGGAATACCTCAAGGGACTATGGGAACGTATTCATCTAGACTACGCCGGGCCATTTTCAGGCACGATGCTACTCATCATTTCGGATGCTTACAGCAAGTGGCTCGAGGTGAAAGTCACCAACACAGTGACGGCTAGTGCCACCATCTCCATTTTAGAAGAACTGTTTGCTGCTTATGGGGTTCCCGTAACAGTGGTCTCAGAATTCAAGGCCTCCCTACAGGCAGTGGGCATCAAATTCCATAAGCTAATAGCCCCGTACCATCCATCCTCAAATGGCCAAGCCGAACGCAGCGTCTAAACTGTAAAGGATGCCATGAAAGCCATGGGAGCAACAAAAAGTTCTCTGCAACAGATTCTGAATGAATTTCTTCGGCAGTACAGAAAAGCACCGCATTCGACCACGAATCAGTCACCGTCTCAACTTTTCCTGGGACGCTCACTCCGTACACGATTGGACCTCGTCAGGCCGGACAATTTATATACCAGGATGACTGAAAAACAATATATTACATTCCAGCCAACGCGTCGCACGTTCCAACCGGAGCAATCAGTGTTCTTTATGTCACGTAATCCTCGCATGGACAAATGGGTTCCCGGAACCATCCTTGCTCGCATAGGGGATCTCCACTATGAAATTGATTACCTGGGAAAACGACATAAGCGACACATTGATCAAATACGAAGAAGCGGGAACAAACAGCCTCTGGGGAAGTAAGAATCAGAAGAAGAAGACCATCCACTGCGGGCTTATACCCAACCTCTCTCCTCTACGGCGGCAACACCTCTTACCCCTACGGTGGAACATCCAAATGGTGACCGCCCTACAGCATTAACTCCACCAACATCGCCAGTGGAACAACCACAGGATACCAACAGATACAGTATTCCCGTTCTTACATCATCACCAGCGACGCCACGTAGATCGCTCAGGCAGAAGAAACCAAGGGCCATCTTCTCATCCGCGTAAGGGAAAAAATGTTATGTTTAAAATACAACCGGCCATGTTTTGAATTAATAGTTTGTGTTTTCTGACTTTACTTGTTCTGATTGTCAAAGTGTGAATTCTGTTTCTGAATAGTTAATAAAAAATACAAACAATATCTAATTAAAAGATTGTGTTACATGTGAGATACAACACTAATTTTATTCCTTAAAAAGAATTTGACACTTAAACCTAACCTGCTAATCTCGAATTTAACATAGATTTACAGTACCACAGGATATTTTGCGGGTAGTCATCCTCTTGAAGGAATAATTTAAAACACCGCCGTGGTAATTGTAAATGCTTTATTTGTTAACTACACATAGCGTCACGCTGGACGCTGTTCTTATGTTGAGAGCGAAACCGCTACTGCTGTTATTAACAACACATTGTAAGTTCGACTGCGCTCAAAGAAGCGCACGGCGCAGTTGCCATATCAACTTGATACTTAACATAAGTCGCCCCCTTGAAGGGTTGGACCTTCAACATAAACACAAACAAATGTTTCTTAATACTAAGACATACATATTTAAATAAAAGTATAGCATTAAAACTAAATCGATCGTAGCGTAATTTCTGGAACTATAAGCCACTGCCTCGAGTGTAAAACTGTTATTCAACTGTCAACCGGTAATAAATATAACCTCGTGATAGCGCGTTTAAACACACCACTTCGAGTCTTAACAGGCCAGCACATCGACGGGACGTTGTCTTCCTTCATGAGCACCAAGGAACCGATGTGGATCTTCGAATCAGCATCAAACTGCCATTTTGTCCTTTCCTGGAGGTGATTTAGATATTCTTGTCTCTATCGAGACCAAAAGTGTTGACCAATCAGCTGAAGGTGACGGTATCGTTTTACAAAATTAACCCTTGAATCCGTCCAATTTCGTTCTGGTACAGCAGTGAGTGTCGCCCAATCAGGAAATGAGCCGGCGTGATAACTTCGTGGTCATTAGGATCGGATGAGAGAGGGATCAAAGGCCTCGAGTTTAAGATTGCCTCGATTTGAGTCGTTAAAGTATAAAACTCTTCGTAATGTAAGCGAGTCTGATTTAAGACACGTTTTAAATTGTGTTTACACGATTTTATTGCGGCTTCATGCAATGCACCAAAATGTGGTGACCTTGCGGGCGTAAAATGCCACTTAATATTTAAGTGCACCATATAATTCTGAAAGCTGGCGTTGTTCGCTAAATTTTGTATAGAAATAAGTTCGTTGTTGCTACCTACGAAATTTGTAGCGTTGTCTGAGTATATATTCGTACAGAAACCTCTCCGAGACACGAATCTCTTCAGCACACTCAAAAAACCATCGCTAGTTAAGTCAGTTACGACTTCAATATGAACAGCCTTTGTGGCTTGACATACAAACATGCAAATGTAACCCTTTATCATTTTATTTGTGCGAGTTTTACCATCTTTCAGCTCGAATGGGCCTGCATAATCGACAGATACCGACATGAACGGTCGAGACGGAATAACGCGAGCATCGGGCAACTCACCCATTTTAGGAATGATGTTATCATACGGACTCGCCTTAAAACATGGCACGCATTTTCTTATGTGCGATCTTACTATTTGTTTACCGTTAAGCGGTCAGTAAATTTGTCTTACGTGCGATAATGTGCATTGAGCACCGGAATGAAGTGTACGTTTGTGTTCATAGTCAATCATTAACTGAGTAAAAACGTGTTTAGCTGGGAGAACTATCGGATGCTTCCTTGAATAAGTTAGGTTCGAGTTTTTGAGTCTAGCTCCAATTCGTATTAATTTATTGTCATCTAAAAACGGCGAGAGTGATTTAAGTTTACTTTTATGATTTATTTCTTTGCCCTGTTCTAAACATTTTTCTTCTTCAGGAAATGCTTGCGCTGTGCTATTTTAGCCAGACGTTCGGTACTAAATGAAATTTCTTTATTCGTTAAATATGCGATTTCTTTCTCGTTTGTTACTTGTCCGAATGTTTTAAATTCTAAATTGACTTTGAAATTTTTGATAAACCTAAAGTATAATGCTGTAATTCTGCTTAATTTGGAAAAACTTGAATAACGCTCGAAAATTTTAAAGTCATTGCTTCTTATATTTTCGCAAAGAAAAGATAAAATTAGTTTTCGGTTTTTTAAATTCTATGGTTTGTGACGGAGTACGAGCGAAGTTGGCAATATTTGTATTTTTAGCTCACGAATCAGGGGGTTCTAACAAGAAAGGCCCGTGCCACCATAATTTTCCATCTCTTAAATCCGATAACGTTGCGCCCCGAGAAATAATATCAGCAGGGTTTTGCGTGGTAGCGATATAATGCCAATTTTGTGTACGCGTTAATTGTATTTCGGCTACACGGTTGGCTATGAAGGTCTGACAAGTTCGCGGTTCGCTTGAAAGCCATGATAAAACGATCGTTGAATCCGTGTCGAGAAAAACAGCATCGATTTCTATTTCTAAGTGACGTAGACATTTATTTAATAATCGAGATACCAGAAGGGCTCCTAGCAGCTCCAACCTCGGGAGTGTCACCTCCTTTAAAAGAGCTACTCGCGATTTGGCACATAACAAGCAACATTTGACCGCGCCTCCTATATTAACCGATCTTAAATACACGCAACACCCATATGAATTTTCACTAGCGTCAGAAAACGCGTGTATTTGAATGTTAATTGGGTTTCTAGCTAGCACGTGACTTGGTATGCGAATCAAATTTATTTTTGAAATTGGTTTTGTGAATTCCTGCCAACTGGAATGCAGTTCTAGGAGAATCGATTCGTCCCAGTTAATTTTTAATTGCCATAGTTTCTGGAGTATTAATTTCGCGCGAATTACTATAGGACCTAAAAGCCCTAGCGAGTCAAATATTTTTGCTATAAAAGATAAGACAGTTCGTTTTGTAACCCTATCCGAGTTGGGTAAGAGTTGTTGTCCCTTGTAGTCGAATGAATCTAAGGAAGGAATCCATGACACCCCGAGAGTTTTCGTACTATGATCATCTGTGATTAAATATTGCGAGTCGCTGGATTGCTTTAAAACCCTCACTAAATTTGGATCTATTGACTGAAATTTGCGAAAATTCTTCAGGAATATTTAAATTCCATACATCGCAGAAGTTCTGAGGAACCATTCCCGTGATTTTATCTATAACGAAAAACGATAGTTTTGTTTTAAACGAATTTTGGTTCGAAGATAATTCTATGAAAACTTGTTCGGTTATGTTTGTTTTAATTTGACTTAGACCAGATACTGCAAACTTATTTTCTTCATTCGCAAGCCTAGTTTATTTACGATATTTTGGGTAACGAAATTTGACTGAGACCTGTTATCGAGTAATACGCGACACGATATGGGTTGATTGTTAGCATTATAAACTGTAATGATTGCTGTTGATAATAAAACAAACGGTTCGTTATTTACCAAAGAATTATCCATAGCGGCATGATTGGTTTGAGTATTTTGTAACTCGGCATTGCCAAACGTTTGTGTTTGTATATGTTGGTCTTTATTAGATCCATTAACATCCGTATGATTTTAATTTTCTCGAGAATCGTGCAATAAAGTCGCGTGCTTTCGTTTACATATTTTGCACCTTTGCGAATTACAATTTGAACTTTTATGCCCATACCGAGGGCAATTTGTGCATAGATTTAATTTTCTTGTTTGATTTAAACGATCAGATACGGATAGAGCCTTAAACTTTTCGCAAAAGTAAATAAAATGTCCGTCCTTGCAATAAGGACACCTATTCCGATAATTTGTATTAGGATTCGAGTTATTTGTCGTGACCAGAGATCTTGGTTCGTTGTATTTTTTGCCGTTCAAATTATTTAAAGACGTTTTCATGTCTATCGCCTCTAAAATTTGGCATCGTTGCATAAAAAAGTTGTTAAACTCATCGATACTAGGAGAATCTTTATCCTTGCTAAATATTTCCCACTTGCGTTTCGAATTTATGTCTAATTTTGCTACGAGAATATAAATTAGAATGGTATTCCACCCCTTTACGTTTTCACCGAGCGCCTCGAGAGACCTATAATTTTTAAAGAACGTGTTCGACAATTGTCTTAGCGCAACATGCGATTGTTTGGATACGATCGGCATATCCATAATTTCCTTTAAATGCGCGTTAACCATTATCTTTTTATTTTGATATCTTCTTTCTAGAATCTCCCACGCTATGCTATAATTTGCATCCGTCGGCGATAAAAATGCGATTATATTTTTGGGTTCCCCTTTTAGAGAGGATTCTAAATAATAAAAACGTTGCACATCCGAAAGTGCTTTATTATTATGTACGATTGCTTGAAACATATCGCGAAATCGTTGCCAGTCACTATACAATCCGTGAAATTCGGGTAATGTTAGGAGCTGTAATTTCGCTGAGAGGTTTGGCAACGCAGCGTCTGCGCTAACACCTGTGTGATGAGTAATGTTTGCCGACTGCGAGCTCGCGTTGGCACCTGCAGGCCGTCGTGCCTGAAGGCTTATATCCAAAATTGTTTGCGCGGTCGCCATCGCTTCGTAATATTTATTTTCTATTGCATCTCGTTCTTGATTGGCTTCCTCTTCGTTATAATTATCAGGAAACTCATTTAAGAGCAATTCCTCGTATTCCGCTTGTACCGCATTAAATTTTTCTAAGACGCGCTTTATGTTTTCATAACGTACTTGCAATAGTTTGATCGAGTGTACCGAGGCATCGTATTTACTCAAAAAGGTTTGAAATCGTGTTAATTGGCTCTTAATTTGAGATCTTGCATTTTTTATGCGTTTTAAATCGAATTATGCGGTTATACGTTCGCTTTCGGACATCGTGATTTTATTTTTAAACGAGAATAAACTTGAGAAAATTGTGTAAACCACTTAAACGTAATTATGTTCGTGCAATAGTTAATTATACGAGACAACGAGTACTATTTTAGTTGTATAAGAGAATTATCGAGTTTACTTGTATCATCGTGACAATCTTACATGCGAGGAGATAGGTATACGATATAGGAAATAGGTTTAAATGTGGTAAAGGACTAACCTTGAATTATAATCTTCAAATGTGTGTACGTAACCCAGGGTCGTTTTCCTGGCTAATCCTGCCCGAAGGACTATGGATATTTTGCGGGTAGTCATCCTCTTGAAGGAATCATTTAAAACACTGCCGTGGTAATTGTAAATACTTTATTTGTTAACTACACATAGCGTCACGCTGGACGCTGTTGTTCTGTTGAGAACTAAACCGCTACTGCTCTTATTATAAACAACACTTGTAAGTTCGACTGCGCTCAAAGAAGCGCACGGCGCAGTTGCCATATCAACTTGATACTTAACAACCACCAACATAAACAGATTTTTAAAATTCGTTCATTAATAAAAAAATCATTCATTAATAAGGGTCATTAATAGACGATTCTCTATACATTAATGAAACCCATAAATAAACGATCAACGGAAATAGTACATTACTCTACAAGTTCAGAAAAACCACTTTTCTAAGGTGTTGAGTATACTATTTTATCACATTTCATAAGAAATGTAAAATATTAAAATGTTTACATACAAGTGACACTCACTGTCAAAACACAACCAAGATGAGCATAACCAAGGCGGTCTATATTGTTCCAGGCCATGACACTGGCTCTGTTGCCAGATTGTGTGCTAGGCCATTCCAAGACACACTAAGTTTTGTTTGTTTGAAATATATTTGACATTAAAAACCAAATTTTGACAAGACAGTTCATATAAGTTAAAAAATGCCTTTGAAGTGTTATGTACCAAGCTGCAAGTCAACTTACGCTTCATTAGTTGCTCCATATGTTAGCGTGTTCGAATTTCCATCTAATGAGATGGTCGCACAAAAATAGAAAGACATTTTGCATTGAGAGAACTGACAGATTGGAAAGGCTAGTGTTGTGTGTGAAAAGCATTTTAAAAGAGCAGATATAAAAGGTAATAAGATGAAGAGACTTGTTCTGACTGCAATATCACTAGCTTCCAAGCAAGTTATTTTGAAGAAATTGTTGTTTTAGATGAAATCAAAATTAGTAGCGATTTACTTGCAATGAGAGAATTAGGTACCTACCCATTAGGAATTGTTTTTAAATCGAATATTACGGTGAAGTGACGCACTGCGATGTAAATAGCAGTGATTTTATAGTTTTTTTTTCAACTGGAATGCATCACAATGACAGGGATAGTGCACTGACAGATTGTTTATTTAGTGATCAAAACTAGTAATTTTGGTTGGCAAAGCCACGTTGCCAGATTGTGGTAGGCCATTCCAAAGGTCACTTTATAGGCCCAGTGTCATGGCCTGGAACAATATATACCGCCTTGGCATAACTCATTCCTATGTACTAAAGCACAATAAGCAGCTCCAGCTCTAGCTCCAGTTGATGTTATACGTTTGGCAGTACTGAAGTGTGTTGTTGGTGACACTGTAAGTCTATAAAAAGTCAGGATCTGGTCCATACTCACAATGAGGTGATTCACTAAATTAATGTAAATTAAATACAGTCTTCCTCATAACATAACAATATGAGGAAGACTGTGTCAAAACTGACGCAAAACCTAACCTACTAACCTCGAATTTGACATAGACTTACAGTGTCACCAACAACAAACTTAAGTATTGCCAAACGTAAAACGAATCGCCGTTGCTAGGCAGAAAAGTGTTGCTAATGATAAAAGTACCACATTTCTTATCGATTTTGAATGAAGAAATGTAGGTACATTTACAAATGAAATGCGATAAAACTTGGTTACTAGGATGCTCTATGTATTTTCAGTCCTCCTTTACGGTGTTAAATCTTGGACATTGACTGAGGCATCTATGAAATGACTGGAAGCTTTCGAAATGTGTTGCTACCGGCGAATTATGAGAATATCCTGGGTAGATAGGATTACTAACGTTAAGGTCTTACGCAGAATGGACAAAGAATGCGAAATACTTTTTAATGTAAAATAGCCTTAGCTCGAATATCTGAGGACCGAGAAGGAACTTAAGAAAATGGTTCTCCCTCACTACTACAGGACTTTTCCGTGCAACGGTTAATAAAGTTAGGATAGCCATACTGGTCGCCAATATCCGAAACAGATAGGCACCACTAGAAGAAGAAAAATTAAACATTTTCAAATTATACCTATTAACATATCTAGGAATGTTATGATTCATAACATCCGTGATTTGTTCAATAGTTTATCGGTTGCTGTATGGTTATGGTTGTCATGTACGGTAATGGACTATTACCGTACAGATCAGTTATGATTTAGTTACCAGCCTACTTTTGTATATGTAAACAAGGAATTAATATCCTGCAACCGATAAAGTACTTTTTACAGCATTGAGACAAAGTTTAACCTGTCTGTACTATTACATCACTCTCGTGAGAATAGATCATTTTAATTGATAGAAATACAATGATGTGGTTAGCCCAATTTTATTTTACTAACCTGAATCTTGTCACCAGGTCTTCCACTCTCAACCAATTATTAGTTTTTCATTAAATAACGTTCTTGTAATTCAGTTTTATTGAATGGTTAGTATAGCCCATATCAGTTTATGGTTTATAATTTTACACAAGTAGTATGTATAAGAATATTTACAAATAAATGCAACCCTCATCAACTGAATCTTTTGTTTCTAATTATTACTGTGCTATATCTTCTTGGCTCTTCTAGGAAATAAGGAAGGTATTACTGTTAGGTCTTGTTTTTTGTTTCATCCTAGTTAAATAATTAAATCGGAAAAACAGCTTTTTAAAAATAAACTTTATTTCGTAATTACAGGTAAAAGCAAAAACCGTCTTAACTCTGTTACAAACAAGCAAAGAATGAATCTAACATTTTACATAATTCGCAATGTGGCAAAGAGATAACGATGAGCTGAGATGTGCCTTATCAGCGTGGCGTCGTGTTCTTGATAAGCAGGTGCATGTAACTCTTCCCTCCTTAAGATGCAAAAATAACGGAGTTGTTTTTTGGATTCTGGCCTATTTCCACTTCTTCAGCTTCATTTTGATTTTCCTTTTTGGCTGCCTTTGAACTTTCCAATGATTTCTTGAATTGTTTTCTAAACGTTAACATAAACAGCACAATGATTGCGAGAATTAGTAGACCAATCAGGGTGCTAATAATTGGGGTGGTGTTTGCCGGATAGTCGATATGCTTGATTGGTGTTAGTTGTCTTGCGATTTCACTAATTTGGTAAATTTCTTCTATGTCCAGTTTTGTAAAATTTGAAGTCTTGTGTTGCTTCAAAATTTCAAAATGTCCTATGCCAAACTTCGGTAAAATGAGTGGTTTGCCTTGTTGCAATTTAACGTCATTTATAAATTTCTTGCCGTCCACTTGGATTTCGCACAATTTGGGAATCTTTATTAGGGATGGAAGATTTATGTCTAAATATTGGTCCGATTTGCATTTGGAAAACAGCCTTTCTTGATTTGCAGGAATTATCAACACTTCTTCTTGGGTGACTTGCTTGATGATGGACTCTTCTATAAATATTTCGAGGGCGTGACAGTTTTTCGCTGGATTGCCTTCGAGAAGCCTAAGGGTGCAGTTGTCTTCCACAATGAAGTTTTCGGTGCAATAAAATGTTTCTTCCAGTACCGGGCATTCTTCTTTCTTGAACTGGGTCTTGGAGTTTTTCAGTGCCAAACATCGGTGTTTTGGAATAATAATTTGGTGGGTTTGGATAATTGGATAAAGACGGTAGAAGTCCAGGATTTCGGTTCTTATTATAGGGACGTGTATAGCAAAAACTAATTTAGAGTTTACAAAAATTACTTGCGTTCCCAAAAATTGGTAGTACGCGTGGAGATTTTTGAATTTCGGAATTTCTGTTTTACTGTATATTTTTTCTAAGTAATTGAGCATCTCTCGGAGTTCATAACTTGATATTATTGAGTTATGCAGGGTATTCAATTTCGAGAATACTATAGCATTTTCTATATTGTCTATGAAAGTTATTAAAATTTGACAGTCTAAATTCAATTGAGAGATTGTGCCTTGAAAAGTAATGTAAGTACTGAGGTCATTAATAGTATTCTGAACTGCTGCCTGGAAAGTTTTTAAGTCATTTTCAAGTTTTTCTTGGTTTTTATTTAATATTATTATTGTTTTATTGTAGTTGGCAATTAGTTTTTTGGATAAAGAAATTTGTAAATTTATTTCATGCGTTAAGTCCTTCTGATTTTGTTCTAGTACATTAATAGCGTGATCATAACGTTTTTCGTCGTCTGCATCAAGATTGCCAAAAAGCCACTTATTAATTTTGCCTATGCCATTAATTGCGCCTCTTTTATTTCGAATATGAGGGTGCAGATTTTCGAATTTCTGTTGAGTTGTTTGAATTAAATATTCTGATCTGAGTAACATGCCTTCGGCTAAGCCGTGATAGGATATAGGGTTTGTAATATTTACTTTGCTTATTCTATCTCTAACTACGAAAAATTGTTTCTTTAAGTTATTTAACTGATTAATAATTACGTTTAAATCTAAGTAATGCAAAAATGTGTGCTTACTATAAACTAATCTAGCATTTCCTAACTGTATAGGAAGTATAGGGTTGTCAATTGTTTTGATTTTAATATCCTCATGTATACTACGTACTCGTAATATTTGAAGGACCAGGAATAAGGTTAGTAGCCTCATTTCGCTTAGGTTCCTGTAACAAGGAATTAATTTTAGGTTTTCTAGCAATATTTTTATGGTATGTTTCTTTGTCCGTGATTAACTTAATGTCAGTTTCTTCTAGTATTTTAGCTTTTTTAAATTTTGGTAACTTTTTATCTCGAAATTTTGTTTTCAAATATGCAACTTTTTGATTTGCGAAATTTAGAGGAGCATTTCGATTTTCATTGTGTTTGGAAATAATATTTTCTTTGGCATTTTCATTAGCGTCTTTGATTTTTTCATATAATTTGTTGGAGGTTTCTTTATGGCCCTGAATGTAGTCTGATACAATAACATGATCATTTAAATCAAAGGGATTGGTATTATTGATGTGACCTTTTATAACTTCGAACGGGGTGAATTTTGTGACACTGTGAATTGCATTATTGTAACCTAATATAGCTCGCTTCATAAGCTGGTTTGAATTGAGATTTTTGTGATCTTCTTTTAAACAACGAAAATGTTCAATTAGAGTGGAATGAAATCGCTCCACTGGGGAGTTTGAATTACTGTTTTTTGGAGTTGTGTAGTGGAGTTCTATACGATGCAATTTACAGAAATTTTCTAGATCTTGATTCTTAAATTCGGTACCACAGTCAGTCGTTATTTTTTTAGGTAAACCGTGGTGTGAGATGAAATTTAAAAGATTTTCCACTACTGCTATGCCTGTGACAGAATCCAGTTGGTACGCTTGACCGTAGCGTGAAAATGCGTCAATAATAGTCAAATAACTTTCGTTAGCTATTTTAAATGTGTCTACATGAATGTGTTCGAAGGGTTTTGAAGTTGTTGGAGTAAGATTAAATTTAATTACTGGAGGATTTCGGTCGTATTTATTTTTTAAACATGTTTCACAGTTGTTAACATAATATTCGATATCTTGTGCCATTTTCGGCCAATAATATCTTGAAGTTAAAGACATTTTCATTTCGTTTATTCCTCTATGACAGGATTTGCTAATATGATAGTATTCAAGTTTTTGTTTTTGGTCTTCTAACGTTTCTACGTCTGTAAGAAATTTAGTACAGTGAATAAGCTTAAAAGATGAGTTTTTAAATATTTCTTGAACGGTTAGAGCAAAAATTTTGGGTAATGAGGAATGCTGAAAGTAAGCGGCATATATTTGCTTAGGATCTATGTACTCTTTAAGAAGTTGCATAACGTGATATTTGACGTTAATTTTCGGCAACGTTATGTAGAACCTTGAATTTTCAAAAAATACCTTTTTTCGACATTGTACTGAATCGATGTCGCCGTTTGTTATAAACAATTGATTTTTATATGTGTTTAAAGACCGTTCTGTTATGGGTATAGTACAAATAGGGTTTTCCTGAGATGTATGTACTGTTTCTAGATCAGTTTCGTCGTTTTGCTGTGTTGTTACAGGGGGTTTAATTTGGATATCAGAAATTATGTTAACTTTTGGATGATTTTCACCTAATTATTCCAGTATTTCGGAAATAGTATCATTATCCAAATATGGAATTGGTTGGTTTTCGTTTAGTGCTTCTTGAATTACTTGATCGATATCTCCTAGATTATTGTCAATAGAAGAGGTTTCTAAAGGGTTAAAATCAAAATCTGGTGGATTTCTCGAAAGAGCGTCTGCTGCTTGGTTGTTTTTACCTTTTTTATATTTAATAGTATAATCGAACTCCTCTAATTATAACGCCACCTAATTAAACGTGAATTTGGTTCTTTGAGCTAAAATAACCATTGTAATGGCTTATGATCTGTTAGAATTACGAATTTTTGACCGAAAAGATATGGTCTAAAATATTTACAACTCCACACGATAGCAAGGAGTTCTTTTTCAATAGTCGATTAATTTATTTCGGCTGGATTTAGCGTTCCAGATGCATAAGAAATTGGGTGATTATTTTGAGAGAGTACAGCACCCACAGCATAGTTGGATGCGTCTGTCGTCAATTCGAAGAATTTGTCGAAGTCTGGGTAAGCTAATACTGGTTCCGAAGTTAGTATATTTTTACATGTATTAAAACATTCAATAAATTCTTTGGTGTGTTCTACCTTTTGATTTTTCTTAAGACATTGCGACATTGGCTTGGTTAATTTAGCAAAATTCTGTATAAATTTACGATAATAACCTAACAAGCCGAGAAATGATTTGATTTCTTTTTGTGTACGTGGAATGGGAAATTTTCTGATAGCTTCTATTTTCTTTTTGTTTGGTTTGATGCCATCTGGTGTCACAACATGCCCTAAATAGTCTACTTCTTTTTGCAAGAATTCGCATTTATCTAACTGAACGTTTAGTTGTGCTTTGCGTAATTTGGAAAATACTAATTTTAAGTTTTGGACATGTTCTTGCAAACTTGTACTAAAAATAATTATGTCGTCCATATAAACCATACATATTTTATTTTGTAGATCTTTCAAAACTTCGTCCATCACTCTCTGAAACGTTGACGGCGCGTTTTTTAATCCATATGGAACCCTTAAATATTCAAAATGTCCGTTTTCGACGTTAAACGCGGTCTTTTCAATAGAACATTTACTCATTTCTATCTGGTGAAACCCGCTAGCTAAATCAAGGGTGATAAAATATTGAGCTCTACCTAATTTATCCAAAATATCATTAATATTAGGAAGGGGGTACCTATCATCAATTGTTTTTTCGTTAATTTTGCGATAATCCACGACTAGTCTCCATTTTTGTTTTCCCGATGCGTCTATTTTTTTCGGGACTATCCAAATAGGGGACGACCACGGGCTATAAGATGGCCTAATGATTCCTTTTTCTAACATTTCCTGAATTTGTCGTTGCACTTCTTGTTTATGTACGTATGGATATCTATATGACTTGGTGTGTACTGGTATTTCGTCTGTAGTTTTTATCGCGTGCTTAATTTTAGAAGTAAAAGTTAGTTTATCGCCAGGTTTAAGAAAAATATCTGAAAATTGGTTACAAAGATTTGTAATAGCAATTTTTCTAATCAATTTCTCTTTGGGATTTACCGAAAACGAAAAATTAACATCAACGGGTTGTCGAAATTTAAACGGAATTTGCACATGCGGCCCTATTAATTTTTTGTTAACTAAATCAATATTAAGATTCATTTGAATAAGATCTTCTAAGCCTATTACTCCGTCAAAATAATCGTGAAAATCGAATAAAATGAAATCAATTTCGTGGTCGCTATGGAATTCCGAAAATGCTGGTATCATTGCTTGATATCTAACATTTTTGCTCCCAATAGCTGTTTTTATTACGGTATTAGCGTGATAAATTGTTTGCGGATAAAAATCTTCTACTACAGATGGTTTAATAATTGACCTAGAACTACCTACCTGTATCAATCAATAATTTTAATTTCGGGTTTTTAATTTCTACGTAAGGTAACGCATTATGGGAGGAGATATTTATTTCTGCTAGGTTTGTTTTTGTGTTCGGCTGTCCAAGGGAAAATTTTCAGTTTCAGTGGTATCCGATTCAATGTTATTTCCGTAGTATTGTTCATTATTGTAACCGTTTTCGCAATTTTGATACTGCTCCTCTAAAGGATCATTTTGTATCTCATCATAATTAAAAGTTTCTGAATCAAACACATTGCAAGGAATTTAAGTTCTCGCTATCGCATTCAGTTGCGTGTAATTCTTTAAAAATAAAGTTTGGTCTTTGTTGGTTAGGGTATCTTTGAAAATTTTGGAAATGGTTTTGAGAGTTTTGATTGAAAAACTGCGGTTTATGAAATTGTTGCGTAGGGGATCTTTTCGAAAACGTTGTTCGATGTCTCGATGTCGTTGACATGGGCTCCGGTTTAGGCAATTGGTTTGTTGGAATTTGGTTTGGTCTAAACACATTACGAGGTGGGCCAAAAACTTCCCGATTAGTGGGATATCTTCTAGGAGGTTGTTGTTTGGGTTGAATATTTATAGGCTGATTGGTCCATACTGGCTTTACTGAGAAATTTTGGTTTTGAAAATTTTGAGGGACATTAAAGTGCGATTGAAACCCATTCGGTTGAGAGTATGAAGCATTGTTTTGAATGTTCGTTGGGTACACATTTCTATTACTGCCAAAATTAATTTTGAAGTTTTGTTTACTGTTATCGCTTAAACTACCGTGAAGTCTTTCAAAATTCTCAAATTCATTAACGTATGCCATGGCATCTTCTAAAGAAGCTGGCTTTTTTAAATGCATGTTATTTTTTAAAATACCAGTGCAACCTGCAATAAACGTATCAAGTGCAATTTTATCATAATGATTGATTCGACATAATTTTTCTGATTCACTAAATTTAACATCGTTGCTTGTTCTTTGTGCAACGTTGCTTCTTAGTAATTGGAGACGGCTACCGAAATTTAGTAAATGTTCACCTTTATACGGCCTATTTCTGGTTAATTCCTGCACTAAGCAATTCAAATCCCTACGGTCCGAAAAACACTGCACTAAAGCCTCTTTTAAACTCGACCAGGTATTCAATTCTACTCTATTACCTACCATCGCTTCAGCCCTACCAATTAACTTTTCTTGGATGCATTCGAAAATGTGTTGATCAAGCTCTGGGTCTTTAAATTTACTATAACTTGCAATTAAACTTTCGCAGCGAGTGATACATTTATTCAAAGTATCACTGTCACCATCAAAAGGTTTAATAATTTCTATTTTAGACTTAAAAAGATTCCAGTTCACTTGAGCCGGTTGGTTTGGTTGATCAGTTTGATTAGTATTCGTCATACTTAATGCTGTATTATTCTCACTATTAGAATAACCTGCCTCAATTTGAACAATGTCAGAACTTGTTGGATTTTCTTGAAACGTAAGGTTATTTAACTGATCCAACAGCTCGTCAATTTCAATCATAAAGAATATTTTATCGGTAATAATTATAATTACTTCTTATTTGTTAAATATTAATGGAATGTTTTATTCAAAAATATCCTCTTAAATACTAAATGGTCTGCAATAGACTGCACACTACCCTATCTTTCCCAAAGTCCTTAAACAGAGGGTCTGGGAAAAGCAAAAAGGAATTTGGCACCTACTTGGTTTGTAGACCTTTGTGTTCCTTTTCCGATCCTTTGCTGCTCACAGAGATGCTGTTCCCGATGTCCTCGAAGGAATGGTTCAGGATCTACGCTGAAGGGGTTGAAACTCCAAAGTCGCGAAAAATCTCTAATTTTCCGACACGATGCGAAAGAGATTTTCCACAACCGCGCACTATCCTACCGACTGCGCCAGTTAAATAATTAAATCGGAAAAACAGCTTTTTAAAAATAAATTTTATTTCGTAATTACAGGTAAAAGCAAAAACCGTCTTAACTCTGTTACAAACAAGCAAAGAATGAATCTAACATTTTACATAATTCGCAATGTGACAAAGAGATAACGATGAGCTGGGATGTGCCTTATCAGTGTGGCGTCGTGTTCTTGATAAGCAGGTGCATGTAACTTTCTCTTGATATACGTAATTCTGAATTTTTTGCAGCTTGCACTAATTGCTTGTATGTTTCTTCTAGCTCTGACCTTTTACTAGATATTAATGACAAGGTTATCTGTATATGCCAGCATTTGTGTGGTTTGGTTTAATATTGACCTAGTTTCTTGAACTGGTAATTGCTTTATTATCTACTCTAAGACGGTGTTATATAAACTCATTGATAAGGATCCTCTGTATCAAACTCTATTTAATTTAACATTTTCTTGGACTCATACTTTAGCTTGAGAGTGGTTTAGGCAGGTTTAGGGGATAAAAACACAATCTAACATTATTTGTACGTAACTTTGACAAAAAGTATGTACCTTATGCTGAGCAATGCTCTACCTCTGAAGTTATCGCATGCAGTGTTATCTCCCTTTTTGTATAGCGAGAAAATTATTGCTATTTGCCAGCCCCAGTTTCAATAACTTTTTCTTTTCTAGGTATACATTTTTATGTTCGTAATGAATACATATTGGAAGGAAGAACATACTAGTTGTAGTAGTAGTAATTGCAAAAAATCCTAGTCATTCATTGGTGGAATACATTTGAATTGTTACTTAAATTTTAACATGATATAACTAAAGCTACTAAACGGCAGTCTATCTCAGCTGTATACACACATAGTTTGCAGTCACCACCTTGAATATAATGAAGTTTTTGGGAGGACAAAGAGCTATTTCGAGGTAAATGCTCTCCAGTGGCGTAACTACCGAGGGGGCAAAGGGGGCAGCGGCCCCCGGGCCCTAAACTTCAGGGGCCCAACGGGCCTCTTGAAGTTTAAAGACCGGCTGGTCCAAACTCGGTCCCGTATAAAGTTTCAATGAGTTCGAGAAAAACACTCGCTATTGTTCATTTTGCTGTTTCTGTTTATGAATTTAAAAAAAATAATTGAAAAATGATAACCAAAAATGCTTCGGCAAGAATAGGACTTACACTTGGCAATTAAGGGGCCCGGTGAAGATCACGGCCCCCGGGCCCAAAATTTGAAGTTTCGCCACTGATGCTCTCCCATCGGATCTTTGGGGAGGGTGGCCGCTTTAGGGCCTCTTCAGTTATTTTGACCTATACATAAAAAATGTGATTCTGTGAGCCATATTTAGGTAGATCTCGGGTAACTTCAACGCATTGATTTTGGAATTTTGTATGTAATCATATGGTAGATAACGTTATACAATAGGCAGCACTGAAGTTCTTTATCAGCTAATATGCAATAAAGTATAGACAAATTTCAATGCACATTAATAACGAAACGAGATAAGATAATTTAGAACTTCAAAAGCTAATTTATTTCACCGAATAGAAGCATTTCACTTAGTTCTACTGTATTACTTTAAATCGACATCAACAGTAAATTTTGCGGCGCAGTTTTATAGTGTAAGGTAAGCTGTTTACTAATGGCCTTGCTATTCATGCACGTTTCATACTAATAATTCTTATTAATGAGGTGCATTTAAAATTTTTCTAACGCTTTTAACAGTTAAATTATCTTCTACACAACAATTAGGTCAATGTTTATGGCTATGTTTAGAAGTAGGTAGCTAATAGTTACTCCAAACAACAAGCTTTGTCCATTTTTTTTTGCTAGTCATTGTATAGGGTGGGAAAATTTCGATTTTTTCATAAGGAACTTCGATAACTAGAAAATTAAAAAAATTAACCCCCCCCATACTCAATATCTTTTTTCGAGAAAAGTTTAATGGTGAAAACCAAAATGGGTTATCGTCTTACAAAAGTATATGGTCATGTTGAAAAAAGACTATATGTACAAGGTATTTCTAAAATAATATGACATACTTTGCAGAAGTATTCTATCAAAAATAAATCAAAAAGTTATAATAAACCCTTGTCCGCAAATGAATATTTTTTAAGGTATTAAGCTTTAATGTTTTAATGCTAGTAATTAAAAAAGCACTTCATATGGGTTTCATGCAGCAAATGTTTTATGATTTGGTTGCTGTCGTTTTGTAAAAGGCTCTTGATAGAGCCTTGCAGCCTCGCGTCTATTCCCATTGGCACGACCTCACATAAAAATTATATCTTCGTTTTCGCGGAAACTCGACTTATTTCCGTCAAATTTCAATAGTAGGTACACTCATTTGATCAACAACTTCAGTAAGCAATTTTGATGACATTATCCACGTTTCCAAGCAACTTAAGCCATTCAATCATGATTTTCTAGATTTCATATTACTTTAAAAGTAACCCACATTAAAAATTTAAAGCTTAATATCTTAGAAAGGATGCATTTGCAGACACAGGTTTATTAAAACTTTTAGATTTATTTTTGGTCACAGAATACTTTTGCAAATTATGTCCCCTTATTTTAGAAACCCTGTATAATTATGGTAATAATGGCAATATATTTTTATTCTGATTCTGCATAATCTCAAGTACGTAAGTACCTATACTGTAGTAAAACACTTAAGTAAGTACAGTATTTATCATTTTAGATTTCTACAGATATGGCTTTAAGTGCACATTGAAACAAAAATGTGTAAAAACCCGTCTCATATTGTGATTAGATTATAAATTAGTTTGAAAAATAAATTTTGCCTGTTTGCTTGCACACAATCTTTACACACAATCTTTGCACCACTTTTATAAATCCAAGAAATGATTTAAAAAAAACTGTAGTATTAAAAGTGAGCCACATTTGAATTTTATGGAAAATGTAAGAAATGCATTTTATAAAATCTGTGGAGTATAGATATACAAAATACTAAATGATAAATTGTACTAAATGGGGGGGGGGGGGGGGCAAATCTAGTTACAAGTGCAGGAACGTAATTTAATTTTCTTACAGTTGTGCTTGTGATAAGAGTACAATATTTCTGTAATGTTTCTTCCATATAAACATCATATACGCCAATATTATATGTGAAAATTTCAAAAAGATAAATAGGTATTAGATGTTTTATACTGTTGAAAATTACGGTCTACTGTAAGTCATATAAAAATGAAACCAACTATAATTGTAGTTCTATTATTTACCTATGACAGTAAATTTAATGCTTTAGTTGGTTGCTTTAGGAATTTATATGGCACTATATTAGCGTAAAGGCTATACACGTTGATAAGGATAATTTTATTATTTTTCCTAATTATGAATAGAATTTGAAAGTAACGGAAATGTTAAACAAGCTATTGGCTATTGTATGCTGTTCTTTCATTATGAAGAAGTTGTTATGGGTTAAAATGCGTTACGGTTTAATGGTTTAATGGCCGTTTTATGCATTTTGGTCGCCCCTGACCGAAAAGCACTGCTTTGTACAGTCATTGAGGTCGCCGAACTCGTTTTGAACGGCCTTCAGTCACGCGAGATAGTTCATCGATCTGTTGGCATGCCCAACCTGGCCAAGTATCATTAAATTGTCGCCGGGCACTTGCGGCGATGTTTTTTGTTCCTCTTTTTCTCTCTCTCTCTCTCTCTCTCTCCCTCTCTCTCTCTCT
This sequence comes from Agriotes lineatus, assembly GCA_940337035.1. Lineage (NCBI taxonomy): Eukaryota > Metazoa > Arthropoda > Insecta > Coleoptera > Elateridae > Agriotes > Agriotes lineatus. The sequence goes on from CALNHX010000658.1 coordinate 168,967, forward strand.
CTCTCTCTTCTGCAAGCGTATCAGACTTGAGCGCACGCGTTACACTTCGTATTAACCTTTGCCTTAGTTTAGGGCTAGCTTACTTACGAGAGCAAGAGTGGTGTCCTAGCTCACTCGCGCTACCGCCGATTTGTATGGTTGATTTATTGAAGATAATTACCCATCGCATCTGATTGCTGACTTTTCTGGCGTAGCGATTTAAGTTGAAGCTGTAAGCTGAAGCTATGTGTGTGATTTCTCTTTCTCCTTGTCTATTGCAACTACACAATCGTGTTGCCTGGATTTTAGAGCCGACTTAAAGTCGTTAAAGTATGAGCAACTAGCTTGTGCTACTAGTTGGTAGCAGAATTTGCAATCATTGCTGGGTTTTTCGTTTGTTGCTGAGTCTTTGTTGTGGCCCGGCTCGCTTATTCGGTTAGGAGTTGTTTCTGAGCGTCCTTACTGTGCCCCCACTTACACAGGTGGCTAATTATGCAGTCCCCTCTTGTTTGTTTTGTCAACAACGTCCCGCACTTTTAGGAATATTAAAACGCAATCTTGTGTTCTGTAACTTAAGTACACGAAAAGATTTGAATTATCGGCTAGTGTGGCATCATCTGCGAGTTTGTCAGTAATTACCGGAGCATTTATAGAAAATTCTAAATTTCTAAGTACGAGGGATGTACAGTATTTGCTATCCCTAGCATAGATGGCTTTGGAATATGTTGCCCCTAGTAACCGCACTTATTTCGTTATTTTATTGACAAACAAACTGCCAAATTTGATTAGTCGAGCTTTAATAGTTTCAAAGTTGTACAAGTTAAAGTAGTAGTTGCACGAAGATTTTAAGAAATGGAAAAAAGTGAACTTCAAGCTCTCACTACTATCCATTCACAAAACTCGTGAACTGTCAAAACGCTGTCAAGTTGGTACCTCGTTTAAATTCTGGTTTGGAACTTCTGCTTGCTGATTTTGGCAGCACTGAAATTTTTGCAATTTAAAAACTTGACTTATGTCACACTTTCTTGTAAAAAAATAATCTCCAATATTCTTTAATTTTTGTGCATACACCTCAATCGCAATGGAACAGAAACGAAAGGGGTTTTATTATTAGAAAGGAAAAAAAGTTATAGTTAATTATTACAAGGAAAAACTTCGCTTAACTTTTGACACATGTAACATAACCTAACTGTAATATTACTAGAAATCACCAGATTCGAAGTACATTCCCAAAAAAACTGTAATTTCCATGTACACTCAGCAAATATTTAAAAAATTAGACATTGACAGTTCACGAGTTTTGTGAATGGATAATAAGTACCTACAAAAGAAAGGTTTAACACCTAAATAAATTTATACAGATATCGTGGGCGTGCTTGGAGATTCTGGTCTGTCCGATCAAGTAGTAAAAAATTGGTCTCGAGCGTTCAAATGTGGCAGAACAACCTGCGAACATGCATTCTGCGTGTACTCTAGAAAACATTGATCTTGTGAATGATATGATCAGAGAAGATCGTCGATTGACAACAAGACGTGTAGCGGAGATAACAGGCCTTTTAAACGGTATGATTGGAACCATAATAAAGTACTATTTAGGGCTTCATAAGGTGTCAGCAAGATGGGTACCCCGAATGTTGACGCTCGAACAAAAGCTTGTGAGAGTCACTTATTCAATAGCCAATTTAACCTTGTTTAACTGTAATCCTAAACGTTTCCTCGATCGCTTTGTTACGGTTGATGAAACTTGGGTTCATCACTTCGATCCCGTTATGCAGGATCTCCCCCTCCACACAAGTTTCGTCTACAGGCTTCAGCGGGCAAGATAATGGCGACAGAGTTTTGGGATGCTGAAGGAATTTTACTGGTAGATTTTTTGGAACGTGGCCACACAATCACTGGTCGATATTATGCAGCATTAGTTACAAAACTTTGCGATTGCATTAAAGAAAAAAGAAGAGGAAAACTTTCACGCGGAATTCTTTTTCATCAACACAACGCCCCAGTTCATAAGAGCCTTATTTTTATGAATGCAATTCATGACACTGAGTTTGAAGTTATGAAGCATCTGCCCTACTCTCCTGACTTAAACTCCCAGGATTTTTATTTATTTCGAAAGCTGAAAGAAAGTCTTCGGGGAACAAAATTTGAGAGCGATGACCTCATAGCGTAACCAATTTAGGTTTTAGTTTGCTCGTTTCAAGTTATTTATAACGGCAAATACTAACTGCATATTTTTTCGGTGCCTTGGGCTTATTTATTTTTTCCTGGATTCAGATTGGTTGAAATGCATAAATTTACAAGAACTTCCGACTTACTCGAAATTCTATGGGGTTGTAAATCAGAAACATGATACTGGGAGGTGCAAGGCGAAAGGCGAGTCCTTTCATATAGCTGCTGGTCACACACGCCCGACGCGAACACAAACTCAGCCAATTTCACAATCATTCATGCAAGCAAAACTACAAACACTCAGCTTTTAGCAGTAATGTGCTCATTACATAATACTTACAGGGAGTTTTATAGCTCCCTGCGGTATTCTCACGTCGCATCTCAAAGAAGGCATCGTCAGGTATATTCTTCGGTGCACCTTCGATGTTGTACCTGTAATAATCCTGAAAACACGGATGCTTATCGCATCTAGTACGCATTAACCGAACGTTAACTGCATCAATGGGTCCCATGTCAATGTAACCCGCAATTACGGTTGCCTTATAGATTGTAAAAGGCACAGGTACAAGACATCTTTGGGTGACAGGTTTCCCAAGCCACCCAATCGCGCTAACTGGGATCACTGATAAGTAAGGTGCTTATCAGGTCAAGGATCGTGGGCCATCTCGCCGAACGGCTACTGATCCAGGCACGAGAGCGCTCTCTGCAGCTAGTTGATCCCTGGCCAACGATAACAATGAACAACGACCCAATTAATAAAGCTGTCTACAATCAGCCTGAGTGCGAACAATAACGAATGCTCGACTCCGCTGTTTAATAACTACATTTGCTACGCAAGCACTAGCATTCCTTTTTACAGACCTCATCGTTTCATCCATTCTCTTATAAGTTAAACTCCATATAACTTACACAATTCAATCACTTCAAGAACACATATAATCGCAGTGGAATGACACCCGCCGGGAATTAGGTTCTCGTCCACACATGTGCGACTTCGCCTACAGATTGCCAAAGCATTTAAGAACCCTCACATTGTAAAAATTCCACCCTCAGTCGTCTCAGGCCTCACAAAATTCCAATATGGGAATTCTTGGCTAACAGCCCCAAAGGCCCATCGATATTTTAAAAACTACCTGCAAGAAACGCCGTCCGATTCTTAAAAACAGCCGTCAGTCTGGCGATTCGTTTTGGACTCCTTTCGATTCTGTGCTAAATTTAGAACGTATCATATTTCAGTGGCTGGTTTAGTCGAAAGGCCATAATTATACGAATACAAATAAAATAATAGAATATTTTCAAACAGACCAAAAAACACAAAAGTAAATATTACAACAATAGAGGAAAAAAAAACAAACTGAAAACATTAAGCATTTATTGGACACAATTTAATTGCTATTCAGCTGTAACATCCAACTAACCAGTTGACAGCCCTCGAACTTGTTGCTACGGCCTAGACCTCGACCTCTATTCAGCGACAAAGGATTTTTCTTTCAATTAAGTAAGACTTGCGTCAAATGTTGTAAAACAATTTCCATTGTTTAAAAATGAAATACCTCACGCCCACGTACAATAACCATAAACAATAAAAAGTGATTGCGCAATTAGCGTGGCAGATTATTTAGGTGCTATTAAAAGCTGCAGTCCAGTGTTTCAGCAACTTCTTGTACGGACGTTGACTGATTTTCCCAAAGTAAACTTTTGTCAATTTCATTGAATAGGTAAAATTTGAGTAAAATAAGAAATTATTGGTTGATCACACATTTACATAGAAATAGACTGGTTTTATTTCTAATGTAGTAAACACTTTGAGAGGCACTGGTGTGCTACAAAAAACAATGATTAGCGGAACCTTGAACCTGTTCGGCAACAAATTAGCTTTTAAGAATGCAGGAACCACACCATCGCACATTTGATCATTTCATTTTCCCACATTCAGTTTGATCCAAAAGCATTAGTTATCCATGCAGTTAGTATAGCAGTGGGATAGGTAAATACATACATGTAATTTTGATTTTTGCAAATGGCAGGCCGTAATTACTCTATGTAAAGGTCAAAACAATTTTGCGAGGAGCAATTAAGTAATTGATTATGTCATATCGTAAAGTCCCCTAACCAAAGCCGGATTAAATTCAGATTCAGAAGTTGACACCTTGGGAATCCAGTGTAAAGTTTTAAAAAGTGTCTCCACTGAACTGATTGTACAGCGTAAGTCTAGTATTCTTTTTTTAGTATTCAACTGAGAAGTTGTAGTGTTAAAATGCGTTGTTTAAAAATAGATTAGCTTTAAACAGGAAATAATAGCAAAACTGTATGCTACCTACTTCAAAGTGTTGTAAATATTTCAACGAAGCATTGGAACTTTTTCGGGTAAATAGTTTAATATTCATTTGGCTTTAGTGGACATTAATAACCTACATAATAGTGCGATCATAATTCATAAACAATATAAACAACTGCTACCATTTAATTTAAATGATCAATCTAGTTGGCATAAATTCGTGAATATAACATTAAATGTTTAAATATCCAGTCACTATTTTATTGAACCTTATTTCTAAATTTGATTAAACATTAAAAAATACTGTGTGTTTGCGTGAAAACCATTTAATAAACATACCTTCATGCGAAGAGGACATGAGAGGGCATAATGAGCAGGCGTTATGATTATGTCCGCTTACAACGCGCTAGGGCTTTTTGGACTGCTTTATATACCTCGTATCACAGATATAAACAGCAAATAATAGATAAGTGGAAACTTTTTTTTACGTCCGTTGACATCGAGGACGAAGAAGACTAGAAGAAAATGAGGTCTAAAAACGACTAGTGTTGATCGATCGTACATAAAATAAAATATATCTAAATAATTTCATTACTATAGTAACTAGTCTTACTCCGTTATGCCAAGAAAGATACGAAAACATAAGAGTTTTGGCCAAAATATTTTTCATCTCTACACCTTCGTTTTTAACCTAGGGATGTTCGATACACCGAAAAGTACCGGTACCATCGTATCGTATCGTATCGACTTAAAAGTACCGGTTCGGAACAGTATCGTATACAAAAGTACCGGTACACAATCGATCCGGGATATTTTCTAAATGTATTTATACCACACTTCGAGTCCTGGTATAGCAAATAGAAGTTTAGCAATAATAGTGGCTTAACAATCAAGAAATCAACAATTGAAAAATCAGTATTAGAAATACACTTATTAAATAGTAAACATATAAACGCTCAAAAAATTTAAAACTAATATAATAACTGAAACATTAAAAGTATACAGGGTGTGTTTATTTGAATGTTTAGCATGGCGATCTCGGGAAGTATTAGAGATAGGGAGGCGGTTAAATGGGGAAAGAATTGCAGTTTTACGAGCTCAATTTAATGAGCTTTGTTTTTGGAAAAAATGCAAGGCTAACTAGATAGTTCGCAAAAATGATTTTTTTCTAATTTCGTTCGGTGCCTATAGCTCTGTTATTATTGACTTTAGAAAAAATGTGTAAAGGAAAAAGTTGTAGACAATTATGAGCTTAATAACACAGTCCAACCAATTTTTTTATTTAAGCTATAATATTTGAGTTATAACACAAACGTGTATTTTTTCTAATGGAAACCATAGTCGGCCATGACTTTTTCAACGATTCCTACGATATACCACTTGATAGGTAGTTATTTTTATAAATAAATAAAATATGGCCATTTTTCTCTTTTCGTTTTCGAACTGTTCTTAAATTTGTAGTTCCGTCTGAACTTTTAACTTCACACTGACACAGTCTGCATTTTCCTCCAGAATCTATCTTAATAAATACTTTCCAAACGTTACTGGTTGAAGGTCGCATATTTGTTTAAAAAAACACAATATAAACCACAATTTCACTGAATAATAAAAGAAAACTGATAATAAAAACAGAGCTGTTAATTAATTTACCGAACACCCACGGCGACCGCGATGGAGTGACGAGTGACACAATTGTGGCAATTGGCTTATAGGCACAATTTTTTATAATCTCGGGTATAAAATTTTTCTCGGGGATTTACCGAATTTCGCTGCGATATCCTAGTGAGAAGTTGCTGTTGCTGTTATAAATAGTTAAGCTGAATAATGAAATTCTCTTTGGATATTTAATCATCACCATAAAATTTGTTGGGATACATGAGAGCTCCGGTTCACCAGAATTAGTCATTATTTTACAATTCATTAATTACAATTTTATTGTACCAGTCGAAATCCGAAGCGTAATACGTACACAGATTAAACAGAAACATTTCGGCTCAGCAAAATCATTTTGTTTTGATTTTTGTTCTTGCGTTTGTAGAAGCTGAAAATGGCTTATTGAAAGTTCGACCATTTAAGACTTCAAGAACTGTTAGTTCAATAAAAGTAATATTTGCACATGGCTTAGGTTTTTACCCTTGAAGAAAAAGGGCATATTTTGGACCTTTTCCCTTTGGTTTTACAAAATTTATAGTTTTAAAACTTTATATTAAAAATAAAAAATTTCATTATATAGTCAAAAGATGAATTATTTCTAGACAGGCGGCAAAAATCCAGGATCGGTCCTGCCGATCCGATACTGACCAAAAATAAACCGTATTGGATTGGATCGCTGACTGAAATACCGGTACAAAATATCGAGTATCGGAAGACAAAGTACCGGTACTTCAATATATCGGATCGTACAGCACATCCCTATTTTAACCTCGAAATGTCGCCATTTATCTCGGCAATTCAACATTAATCTTGACATTTCGCATTGAATTTCGATTTCAGTTTTAAAATTTGTAATTTAATCTCGAAATTTCGACTTAAATCGTCGAGTATAATTCCAAAACTTTCAGTATAATAATGACTTTTATTTCGAAAATTGATGATGAAACTCTACAATTCTACTTGAATAAACTTCCGAGCTTAAGAACAAAATAACAAGATAATAATAATAATAATAGTTTATTGCACTTTTCCATTTACAATGGATGTACATTGTCACCTAGTACTAGATTATAATTTAAAGGTAAAATAAATCTATTGGACCTATCTATTCAGATCATTTATCTGTGATAATTAAAATATTCCCCGAGACTGTAGAAGGATCCTGCTAACAAAAGGTCTTTTAATTTTACTTTAAAACTGTTTGCCAATTTAGTGTGCTTTAAATCGGCGGGTAACTTGTTATAAAGAATACACCCAGCATAAAATGTTGACATTTATTTGGCTGAAGGTTCTCTCCACATCTCGTGGGATATTCATGAGTATCATTATTCTTATTGAACACATATAAATTATTGTGAACGTAAGTAAGAAGTTTGTATAGATAAATTGACGCAACGGTGGGCAGTTCTTTATTTCTAAATATATCTCGGCATGATTGCCTATAGTCTAAATTATACAGGGTGTTATGGAAATAAGTGCAAATATTTTAACCCGTAATAGAAGTCGCTAAACTGAACAACTTTTCCATTTATCAGTTTTTCGAAAACGCCCCCAAAACTGAGTTAAAATTCAAAACAGTTTTACTCTAAAAATGCATACCCGCCTATGGAATAATATTTTAATTTAAACGCACACTGATAAAACCTATAGTTCACATCTGGTCACCAACGTTCCTTATCAATTGAGGTAGGTAAGTTATTGACCGTATGTCGTTCACCTATAACTTAGAATTACTTACCAAGCAGCTCATCAAATTTAGGGGAGATAAATTATTGAAAAAATATGCGATTAAATTAAAAACGATAAATAGAAAAGTTGTTCATTTTGGTGAACTCTATCACTGGTTAAAATATTTGCACTCATTTTTATAACACCCTGTATAACAATCATATTTTACATTTTTGTATTAAAAATACACGTGATATCTCTGTGGCCTGTCCCCATACAAGAATATTATAGCTAATTACTGAGTACACGTTCGCATAGTAAACTGGCAGAAGACCTTCGTTTAATTTGTGCTTTAATGTTGACAATGCGAAATAGCATCGGTTCAGCTTCAAACATACGCTTTCAATATGGCTGGTGAAATCCAGTCTATCATCAAACACAACACCTAAAAGTTTTGCAGCTGGTACTACTTGTATTTCAGAGTCATTGACTTTGAATTTCGTATATTCAATTTTGCGGGTGCCATATGACAATTTTAGGCAAACCGTTTTATCTATATTATTATTAATTTATTAGTGTTGCACCATCTTTCAAATGCGCTTAAAATCAAACCGACTTTTCTTTTCGCATTGTTAACATCGGGTGCAGATACCACAATTGTTGTGTCATCCGCATACATGAATATCTTAGCATGCTCGGTATTGTATTCAGGTACATCATTCATAAAAATAAGAAAAAGCTGCGGACCTAGTGTTCCTCCCTGCAGAGTCCCGAGGTTAACATTAAAATGCTGCGAGACTGTATTGTTTATGCTTACGGCCAGAGACCTATTTGTTACATACGATAAAATCTAATCATTTATAGTAGTGATGGGCATAACCGGACAATTTTCATAACCGAATTATTTGAATTCGAATGATATTAATAACCGAATGATTATTTGAATAATCATTCGAATAAAATTTGGCTCTCGAGTCGTTTCGATTTCGCCGGTTGGCGGTTTGCCAGTTGGCGGTTCACCGTCATCCGCATCGGCACCGTAATTTGCAGATAGCAGAGGAACTCAGTTAATCGTTAATTATAATAATTGTATAAATGATTTTTATTTGATTTCTAAGGAGTTTAAACCATTGAGAATAGCTATATCAATACTAATCATAAAGAAATTATAAATATGCGAATACAAAGTATCTATTGAATCTATTTTTAGTTCCTAAATTTCTCTAGTAGCCACCCTTCCCTTTTCGCTTGCACATCATACCGGTATATTTTAGAATCCATAATTTATCTACGTTCAGCCTTCCGCTGTTCTAAGGACGTACACTTAACATTTTAAACATGAAATCCACTTCTTGTCCCACGTTCATATCATATGACGACGGATGGGCATGGACTGCTCCGTTATTAAAAATTAAATATAAATCTGTTACGATATTGGAAAATCTTATTTCGCTTTCTGTTTATTCCTTATTAGGCATAATCAACAGCGTTTCGAAGCAAAAATTTAGGCCGTTATAAATTAATACCAACACAGCTTCGGCAAATCTCATACTCAGCAGAGCGTTATTTTTAATAGGAACGGTCCCATAAATTTAACCGGTCGACTGGGAGTCTCAAATGTGGAAATACCATCAACAAGCAGCCGCGAGCCTCACTTGGGTCAATCAGTACAATCTGCCTTGCTTATGGTTCTGAATGACGTATTATTTACAGAATTTCGATCACTCGCAGGTCGTTGAGATACGGCACGTAGTACGTATCAAGATGAGGTTATTTTTCATTCAAATACTTGGAACGAAAACCGAGTTACAGAGGTTATTTCAATAACCGGATAACCGGTTATTTTTCATTCGAATAAGCCCATCACTAATTTATAGGCCCTCTGATACCATACGCGTACAATTTACTTGATAAAAATGCATGATTCATGGTTTCAAATGCACGAAAAATATCAAATAGAACAGCGAACACATGCTGACCTGCATCGTGTACGCACTGTGCAAAATCAGCCGTGGCCGTTTCCGTTGAATGACCTCGCCTAAATCTATGCTGGCATTTAGCAAATATTTTATGTTCGTTAAAAAAATTAGTTAATTTTTCATATACAATCTTTTCGATTATTTTATAAATACACTCGGAAGTGAAACAGCTTTATAATTAGAAGTATTTGTACGATCATGCTTTTTAAAAATGGGAACCACTCTGTATGTTTTTAGGGAGGTTGGAAACTGACCATAGCTGACGGAACAATTAATTAGCAAGGCCATAATAGGCTAATTCAAGCTTGCATTCTTTATCATCAATTCCCGTAGATTTTTTATTTGGTAGTTGACAAATTACATTTAAGGTCATATCCTCTGTAACAGGAGAGAATAACATAGATTTATTGAGTATATTTCTAGATGTTGTACATTTCACTAGATGATTAGGAAAAGCGTCTGCTATTAAGGCTGCTGTAGAATTAGCAAAATAGTTACCAAAAATATTTTCAATTTCTGTTGTATCATTTATTTTTTTACCGTCATATACTAACTCGATAGATGCACCTTTTCTATTTTTCCTAAATGATTGTTTACTAATCCCCAAAGACATCTGGTTTTATCAGCAGCGTTGTTAATTAATGTTGAATAATTTATTTTTTTTTCGTTTATGAAGGACTGATTTACCAGGGTTTTTAACAATCGCAGGTATTTACCAAGGTGGTATGTACGTGCTATAAACAGGTAAATATTTGTTAATTCATACGTTTAACTTTAACAAAAAATAAAAATCTGTTAAAATTAAATGTATTAATAAGCTCGTAAAAAATGTATATTACATTTATTGCTTTGGCATTCACCCCAATCCCAATATTAATAAAAATGTAGTGTATAGCATGCTTTTACAGTACTACTATAATATCTAAATGAATAAATTACCACTAAAATTTGGCACACTTGATGAAAGAATCTAGACCAGTGGTTCACAAACTTATTTGGCTTACCGCTCTCTTTTTAGAAAAAAAAATTACTCCGCGCCCCCTAGAAATCAACATTCTTTAAGCAAACAAACAGAAAGATATTGTAGTGGTAGCTTCTTGAGACTGATAATTATCTATAACAGTATTTCTAGGTAGGAAATTATTTTGAACGAATAAATTAATTAGCAATTAAAAAGTACAAGGGGGATTTATACATTAAAAGTACAACATAAATATTTGACAATTGTTGAATGAATGATACATTAGATACAGTTACTGTTAAATTGTGAATAGTTTATTAAAAAGGTTGAAGCATATAAGTTGATTTAGTTGGGATAGTTGTTTGGTAACATCAGAGCTTAGATTTTAATTTGTATTAACTGACAATCGGAATAACTAAAGTGAAAGCCAATCTCAAATAATTATCTGAAAAAGTCGATGATAAAATGTTATAATAAAATATATCATATAGAAATTTGGTATAAATTATTGTTATTGCTAGAGAAAATAAAATTTTTAAAATAACTACTTTTTTCTGTATTTGTAATCTGTATTTTCAGTAAAAGCAAATTTGAATAATAAAAATCCTTTATTATAATGGTATTTACCTTCTTTATGGTGCATTAAAGGAGATGTGATAAAGTAAAATTAAAGAAACGTAGAATAAATGAATTTTAATAAACAGACTGAATAAATAAAGTAACAAATGGTATGAAGAAGAATAAAACATTTAATAATGGTAAATAGTCTTTATGGGATAAATAAATCTGTAACTTGCATTTTGTGTGTTTATTTGGAAAATAATGTTACCCTATGTTAAACGACAGATGAAATATGTACGAACGGTTTTTCTAAATCTTATCTTCTCTTCCTTCTTTAAGCTTTCACCGCCCCCTTATTTTTATTCACCGCCCCCCAGATGCACCCGAGGCTAGTATCGCCCTCCTGGATTGTTCCAGCGCCCCCCCAAGGGGCGGTATCGCCAACTTTGGGAATCACTGATCTAGACAGTTATTTAGAAATGCTTTATTGAATCATCAGTATAACTACTTATATGAAGCTCGTTTATAATAAAAGATTATGGTATTCGTGAAATTAGCGCATTCTCTTCGCTCATGCGCTAAAATTCACGCATACCATAATCCTCTGAATTATAAACTAATTTCATAATGTACTATTACAAGACAATCATAATATGTACATACTTGCAATCGAGAAAAAATACAGGATACCAAAAAATGTAACTAAATAAGTAACTTACGATTACGTATAAATGAAATGAAATTACATGAACACCAGTACAGTTTGTTTTTTTTGCTGTATTATTTCATAACATAATTGGTTTCCGCATATTTTGAAAAAGTATAATAGATTAAAAATCCTTCAAAAACGGGATGTTTTCAACATTTTTAGGTACGTAAACATGCGTAATGATCCCTAACCAAAACGTTGAAATATTATAAAAGAAAGTGACAACATTACAAAGCATACATTTCATTGCTTGCTTCCTATATTTAGGTTAGATTTAGCTTTAAAGCTTTGAGCTGATTCAGAAAATAAGAAATGTTTATAAGGCGCCGACCAGTAATTTGAAATGGAAATGTTCTCTTTTTCGCAATAGAATTCTTCAAGTTCACTGCTGTCATTATTCTCTTCGTCGGAATTTGAACCTGAACTATAATAATCTGGTTTGTTTTTTGAAAAATCATTGCCATTGGACAATGATTCTGTTTCGGAAACATTATCGTCGTTGTCGCTTTCATTGAATGGAAGTTCGTGTTCATTTTCAGATGTGGTATTATATAAGGAAATTCAGCTGGTAAGGAACTTATCGAAGCTTCAGAATTACAAGTAAAGAACATCACACTATCAACATCAGAAGTTGGGTAACCGGCAACTACTAATGTTTCTGGCTCTGTTTGTAAATCAGCGAGCAGTTTCCATCTCCTGGAGAGAATTATACGTTTGGCCCGGCTAAGATTTTGTAGGTGTTTTTTTGATAAGTTTGTTTTATACACACGAAAGAAAATATGTTTGGTCAATATTCTTACATCATGATTGTAGCAGTTTCTAAACAGTTTTAGCAATAACGAATTACGAAAAGTAGTCAGAAAAAGTAACTTAGAAATTAAAATACGGATTGATTTCATTAGGCCCATATGATCTGAATATTATTTCATTAACCGTAGCATGTTTTGGTTGAAGTGAAACAGTGCTGTTTATTGTTTAATACCATATTGACAGTCTGGTGTGGTATGCCTTTTGCAAAAATGGTACGTGGTAAAGCTATTGTCAATTTGTTTAATGCCGGTAATTCTTATGTCTTATAAATCTTTTAAATGAACTACATAAATGACTTAGTTTTGTTGCTATACAGAAATATTCTACATTTAAAAAAAGGTTTATTACGGTGTAGAAGAGCAATTGTCTCGCATGTCCCTATGTTCGCACTAGCCTCTACTAATCTTTATATTTTTCGACGTTATATAAGTACAAGTACTTTTGAAAGATTATTTTTAATTAATACCATACGCTAAACCTTACAAAGCACCAACCTCTACACCTTTAAGTAATAAGAAGTTACTGCTAATATATACATTAAGAACAATTTGACAGTTTATTTGTCTATACAATGCCATCTTTAGATTAACTCTGAGATTGTATGGTAGAAGTATCACCTACTCTATGTAATAAAACGGTTTCTTTAGTTTTGTCTAGTACTATATTTCTAAATCCCAACAACAACCACACCATTCTTTGAGGTAGCAAAAGCAAAATGTTATTTATCTCACCCTTGTGCTACAAAAACAAATTTTTGATACTATCTCTCAATGCAATACCTTCATACCTTCATTGCCTAACACTCCCAACGGAAATTTCGTATTATTTCAATTTCAAAACAAAAACAAAATTAAATTTATCTAAAGCCAAAATTTAGTATCTAATATAAGCTACTTACTTTGCAAGAAGTCGTTTCATAATTACATTTTTAAGTTTTCTTGGTCTAGCCAATCGATATTTTCCCTTTGGCATTTTACGAATTGTTTAAATAATCAAAAAACTCTATAAAAGCAGTTGTGGGGCACTAAGAACTACTGTTACCGATAATAGATACAGAAAGCAAGAGTGCGTAAAAGGATTTTTTTAAGGAAAATTTGGTATTTATACAGGCCAGGAATGTGTTAATTATTACAATCAACAAAGGTCGCAATATCTAATGAGCAAAGGGCAGTGGGGCTAATTACGGTACGTTCACAATTTGTCATTTATAGTAATTGTTATTATCAGACAAATGATGTTTTACAATTTCAGTGTAATGCTACAATTTCGCAGTATTTTGAAATCGTTGACAATTACAAGATATTAATCACACCAAAACATTTCAGTGAAAATTCTTTTATTCCGTTATTCGGTAACAAACAAGGACGTATTGGGCGAACTCAGTTATACATAGACGCTTTGCTGCAGGTAATAGATTTTCAGATAAGGTACTTAGTGAAATAATCCGATTCAGACAGAGTTGCCTGCGTATTCTTCTTTCAAGCCGCACATCAAAAATTCACCTCGTTCACTCTAGTAATGTAAGAGCTCGCCTTAGCCGCAAATTGTCTATGTAAAGTGAAAGCGGGGAAAGGCCAGTAAAAATTGTAACGGTAGGTTCTAACATATATTCACCTCATCACAATGAGCCTTCCAGGTCTCTTGGCAACGGTAGTTATTGACTAACGATAATTTTGTTTGTTCACTAACGAATTAAAAAATTCCATAATATGTAATTATTTATTAAGAAAAATTATGTGAACGAAAAACATAAAAAGGCTATCTATAAATAGTTAATTATATTAGTTCCCAACATCTTCATTAGAATTAATTAAACGTATCAGTTGCATCAAAACATTTCAGTTAACATTTGCCAACAAACGTAAGGACGTATTGTGCCAACTCGGGTTATAAATAGAAGGTCCGTTGTAGGTAATAGATTAAAAGAAAAGGTACTTAGCGAAGTAATCCGCTTTCGACATTGCCATATAAGACAAAGTGGTGTATCTATAGTTGCCTAAACATTTATTCTTCAAGGCGCAAAAGAAAACTTTACCTCGCCCGCTATAGAAACCTCTGAGCTCTCTTTAGCCGCCTTAAAGTCTTGCAATTTAACAGCATAATGTTCGAATCGAAAATTACCCGCCTTGATGGTCCTGCTTCGGTCGTATCTCTAAAAAACGCTGTATGCATGCACCGTACGGCCATATATCAGCATTCATCACATTTTTTAAATTGTCTTCTAACACACTCACTTTAAACGATGAATAGAGTTCCGAATAATTTCATTTTAGCGCCTCGCATTTTACTTCCGGGAAATTACTCTTCATTAATTGTATAATGTCAGTTGTCGTTTTGGGGTCTATTCTATACGCATGAAGATGAACGTACCTGGGAACACCTTTTATTGTGGTCGATAGTTCTTTATTGTTTCCAGTTACAACCCGTCGATTACGCGGTTTCTTCTTTCCACTGCGCGTGATTTACTGAAGCCTCTGTCTTATCTTGGTTCAAATTTATGTATTTACTGAGTTCTAATTGAGTTTCATGTTGTAGTAATCCACTTGAGAGGACGTTCTTTGTAATTAATTGAGAATTCGTTATATTTTTTTGTTTATTGACTTATGGTGCAGCTTTCGTACTCTTCAAAACCGTCGAAAAACTTGATCCATTTTTATTTGAATCGATGATTGAATTTTTATTTAAATTTGTTTTTTCTAGTTCGTCTAAATTGTGAGATTAAAACCTAAATGGACAAATATTTTGACTGCCACATTTGCACTATTTTGTACCAAGCACTGTTTGTTTTATTCTACGTCTAACGAATAGAT
This sequence comes from Agriotes lineatus, assembly GCA_940337035.1. Classification (NCBI taxonomy): domain Eukaryota; kingdom Metazoa; phylum Arthropoda; class Insecta; order Coleoptera; family Elateridae; genus Agriotes; species Agriotes lineatus. The sequence continues at coordinate 184,544 of CALNHX010000658.1, forward strand.
GTAGAAATTAAATAACTCGGAGAATACATTGCAGAAACCTGTTTTACACGTTCAAATTAAAAATTCAAGAGAATTCGAAAAATGTTTAATTTCAAATAAAATTGAGTTGCGTATAACCGGCTTACCAGTAACAATATTCTGTTGAAATTTATAACTTCGTTAGGGTAAGTGGCTAGCCTTGGCGGTATAAATTGAGGAAGAGTTCCGTTATCAGGGGTTAACTACTACCACAGGTGTTGGCGTGGTAGCCGGGAAGCGTACGATTTTCAAAATCACTCTATAAGTCGCTGGGAATCAAACCCGGGTCGGGTATACACTACTGAAGAAAGTATAAAATATCACTCAAATAAAATAGATAAGTTAGTAGTTTATTGCATATCAAAGAGCAACATTAAACATAAACAGTTGCAATGTAATGTAGCAGTAATGAAAAATTCAAGTATGTTACTATTAAAACTAATGTTAAAGCAATAACAATTGCAAGTATCACATATGTGAATGATTTAACAAGTAAAATATTGTCCGAAGCTTAATATCGGATCTGAATCATTGCACGTTTATACATAAACACATTCTAGCCGATAGTAAATTTTTAAATACGATGCCAGATCACATTCGGTGATTATGTAATGCAAACGTTTTGCAAAGTTGATGATCGGGTTGGTTTTTGGGTAGCATTCTTTTGAAGACTACTTCACGTCTACTTTAACTGTCGTATTCTGAGTAGATCTAGTAGAATACAATCAAAAATGGCATTCCAGAGTGATTGATCGGTATTCGAATGGCACATCTAAATCCGATTTAACCAACAGTTATGACGAACCGAAATTCGGACAGCTACCAGCGGTGGTATTCACTTATACATAAATACGTAATATAAAACGACTACATAATGAAAGATGAATTTGACTAGAGCATTTATGCGTTAAGGCTTCCTTTTAGTTGGAAAAAATATCTGCTTGAAATTTGTAGCAACGCCTTATTAGTAAGCATCCAACTAAACGTTGTTCTTACCTGTCTGAAAGGGTTCGCTTAATCCGTAGATAATAATCAGCAGAAGTTATTATCTTGCATTTTACAACTTATGTTTCTTGCAGAAATCCTTTAGTCTATTGAAATCGTTTAGTTCTCGTTAATATTGATGCAGTTTTATACAAACATTTATTTTTCTAGAATTGTCTCCAAACAAACACGTTACTAATTCTTATGCTATTAACATTTTTGTATATCTAGGTATTTAACAAATATTACGAGATCTAATCTTATCAAAATAGCAAGAAATGCATTCATATATTATCTATTTTTAAACAATTATGACTATGATAACACTAAATGAAATATAATCAATTATCACTAATCGATTGGTTTCTATAATCAATTACTTAATTGAAAAAACCTTTACTAAAATAAGATTCAGTAATAAATATGTTACATAATTACGTCAAATAAAAATTTACTGAACTAAAACGTATAGCTTATATTTTGTGTGACCTACTCATATGAAATTATACATTACTACTACCTACTTCTTACTCTCCCATACCAATTAAGGCCGCTACGATTTTTTGAAAATTCCCACTTTAACTCCCGTTTATTCAAAAACCGTTAATCCGATTGACATAAACGTTAAATCATTTAAAAACCCTCATGCGTTAAAATCATATTGTGCAAAAAAATTTGCAAAGTTCTGCGTGTGTTACCCGTACGGTGTCTTGCCTGTTCGATTTCTATTCGCCAGTGTCGGTTGCTTATTCTGGGTTTAATGTATGGGAAAGTCCAGGCGCCTTGGCGGTCTTTTTTATTTTGTTACTCCTAAGTTCTTTGCTGACAAGTCAAAATTTTCTTTTTACTTGTGTTTCTCACATTCTGTTTATTTATTTATTATCATTGAAATGATTATAGTCGAAGGCACTTTAACTTGGCAGGTGCAAAGTTCGCTTTGTATTAGTATTTTAGTATACTAATACAATACTAAGCGAACTTTGTACCTGCCAAGTTAAAGTGTCTTGGACTATACTGTTGGAATTCACTATTACGGTGAAACATTAGAAAGTAATTAGTTAGGTTATTAGTCATTATACCATAAAACCTACAAAGTACAAATTTGTGGAATTTGCTAAATGTTATATAATTGACCCCGAGAAGGACCTTCTAATATTACAAGAATATTTTTAATTAGCTATTCGAACGACCAATTACAGGGTATTTCAATTTTAGACCACCCCTGACAGTGCCCTTATATAAATCAGTATGCACATGTTATCAACTTCAGTGCATTGTTTATGCAGTTGAAAGTTTATTATCAAACATGGGTCGTAAACCGTATTTAGTTTCTAAATGTTCTCGTCTGTCTCAAAAAAGACGAAGCGTGAAAGAAAAAATGAATAAAATGCGCGCGGCAAAGTTTGCAGCGGACAGTGCACTTACTTCTTCATCAAACTTGGATACAAAAATATCTGTAGATGTAGCGGATGTGTTTTTCAATGCACCATCTATGTCCGATACCGATACCAAAATGTCTATGGATGGGTCTGATGTGTTGGTGAACGAAGAACTTTTTTTAACGGTGATATATCTGAAAAATACGATTCTGTTGAATCAAGTGAATTCAGTGATTTCAACGAAGAAAACTGCTCTTCATTAGATTCGTTACTCGAACTAGAAGTGGAAATTGAACAAAAATAAGAAAGTGAAACTAGTGCTATTAGTGGTCGCCGTTTTGTAGACATCGCCCATTTTTTTAAATCGTTAAAATCGCTTCAACACGAGGGTTTTGGTTGTTCTTTCTTTAATATGGATATTATTAGTGAAAAACGCTTAGGATTTGCATCTGTGTATACTGTGAAGTGTTCGGTGTGTAACAAAGTAGATACTGTGTCGACTGAGAAGCTGGACGATGAAAGCAAAATGAGTGTAAACCTAGCAGCCGTTTCTGCTACTGTTTCAATAGGTGCAGGATATACACAATTGTCAGAATTTTCTTCAGCTATGGATATACCGACAATTTCATCCGCAACTTATGCAAATTATTATGACCAGATATGTAACATTTATAATCGTGCCGCCACGGAATCAATGGCAGGAGCAGCTGACGAAGAAGCAATATTAGCAAGGGAAAATGGAGAAGTTGATTTTGAAGGATATCCTACAATTGCTGTAGTAGCAGACGGGGCTTGGTGTAAACGTTCTTATCGAACTAATTATAATGCACTTTTCGGAGTTGCTTGTATAGTAGAACAAAAAAGTGCTGTATATGACAGTAAAAAACAAATATTGTCTGATATGAACCAGGAAAGATTTATATGATAACGAAACTATCCCTGAACATACGTGTTATAAAAATTGGACAGGAACCTCAACCAGTATGGAAGCTAACATTATTGTTGAAGGATTCAAAAAATCTGTTGCGATGTATGGCATAAAATACGTTAAACTTGTAGGTGACGGTGACAGCAGTGTGTACAGAAAACTTTTAGAGTGCATGCCCTACGGATCCATGGTTATAGAAAAAATTGAATGCAAAAATCACATTCTTCAATCTCGCAAAATATTCTAAGATTTAGGACTGCTGTTACAAAAGCGATAGAGTTTAGAAAGTCACAGAATACGTGTACGGCAAAAAAATTAAAGAGTTGCAATTGGATATTTTGAGAAACATATTTTCGGCGACCACACGGGGTGTGTTGATAGAAAATATTTTTGTGCGGGCACTAAAAACAACGAGCATGACATTGTACCAGATCTTATCAAAAGCTCTTTGAAGATATAATGGTAGCAGTTCGTCGCGTAGCAGGTCAGTCTAAGAGCCTCATATATTATGTCACTAATAACTCTGCTGAGCTTTACAATTCGCAAGTAGCAAAATTTATAGGTGGCAAACGAGTTAATTTTGCACTAAGGCGTTCCTATAATGCTTGCTGTGAAACGGCTGTCGTCGCCCACAACAACGTAAGTGCGCTTCATGAAATTATACATACTGCTGCTGAAAAAGCACCCGGCAAATACACATCCGTATTTTGTCAAAAACAGAAGCACCAAGCCGCCTCCCGAAGAGAAAAAGTAAAAAGAACGTCCAGGTCTAGAAAGGTTGCCGGTCCAGACGCCGACTATGGTCCTAATGCTGCCGAATTAATTTCAGATATGTCCGACGAAAACATAGAGGAAACCAAACGAACGTTTTTACACGATTTAACTATTAACAGAGAAGAAATTTTATTGTGCACTGTTGGACAGAGCAAAAACCATCAATGGGTTCAAGAACGACGGGAACGGCTCACAGCTTCGAACTTTGGTAGAATTTGTAAAATGCGCCAGTCGACATCCTGTGCCAACACTGTGAAAAATACGAGATGTTGTACCAACAATTTTTTGGAAGTATTGCTACACGTTATGGAAGCGATAATGAGCATCAAGCCATTGAACAATTTAAAGAAATCACAAAATTAAGCGTCAGTGAATGGTGAATGCGGTTTGTTTGTGTATGATTTGCATCCATACCTTGGGGCTTCTCCTGACGGATTAATAAATAACGATGCCATTATAGGGATGAAATGTCCCTATAGTGCGCGAATATTTAGCCCTGGAGAAGCTGTAGTAAATAAGTGTATTAAATTTTGTGAAATACATGAAGGAAAGTTAAAATTAAAACAAAAAGACAATTATATGTATCAAATTCAGAGACAATTAAATATAACTAAGAGAGAATGGTGTTACTTTGTAGTTTGGGCTCCTCCTGGAGTTTCAGTGAAAACCGTACGACACTCATTAACGACCAATAGAAAAATTAGTTCACGACATTACTTCTTCTTAGGATATCTGTCGTTACGATTTTCTTACCGAATCTCCATTCGAGCATTAATTCATATTCGGAAATTATTTTTCGTGCATTCAACAACGTCCTAATTTGCCCTCCCGTCCCGCTCGGGCAAATTAATACGACGTTGTTGGAACGCACTCAAAAAAATGTCCGGAAAGAATTAATGCTCTTATGAGATTATATGTGAAAATGATTAAAATTGATGCTTCTTTTTGGAATGAGGAAATGCTACCAAAACTGAAAAACTTTTATTTGTCGGCATTGCTTCCCGAGATTATAGATCCGAGATATCCTAGACAGTTGCCAATTAGAGAGGTTTAATAAGAACTTATAGTATGTCGTAGGTACACAACATAATTATCTTTAATTTAATTTTAATTAATTATTATTATAATAATAATTATTATTATTTATTATTGTGTCTCGCTGTTGTTGCGAAATTGTAACATGACGTGTCAAAAACTCAAAACTATTGATAATGGATTGTATTTTTCTGTTTTTTTAATTATTATTTTTATTTTGTATTATTATTTTAAAACTTGGATTATTTACAATTATGTTTCGTCAAACTTTGTATCATGATTCATCTGAAGAGGAAGTAAAAACTTTGAAATAAACGTGTTGTTTTTAATTCTAATTAATGACTCCAACCTCAAAAGAAACGTATGTAACATTGTTGAAATCTAAAACAGTACCTAAACACTCAGTTTCCCTTTGTAATTCAGAACTCAAGTAAAGTGTTTTTTTACTATTTATTCGCATACTTCCCTTTTTTTTGTACTACTTTTTATTTAGTTTCTTTGTTGTAAAATTAAGTTAATAATTATTTTAGATTATTATGATATCAACCAATGAATGATTTCAGGATAGCACATGTAAATGCCCGCTCGCTGCTGAGAAATATTTCGGATTTGAAAACTTATTTTGAAAATGATATATACAATGTAATCGCTATCAGCGAAACATGGCTAATGCAGAATGTACGAGATGAAAACGTGCATCTTCCAGGTTATCAAATACATCGTAAAGATCGTGATTATGGTAGAGGTGGAGGTGTAGCTTTTTATGTACAAAATAATTTAAGCATTAATATTATAATTACATCTAATTTAATTGAGCAGTTATGGTTTAGAGTTAAAATTAATACAAAATCTTGTGTTTTTGGAGTAGTTTACAGAGCTCCTAATTCAAATTTTAACGATTTTCTAAGCGAATTTGACAGTACTTTGTCCGCGATAGTACCAGATTGTGATTCTTTATTTTGTATGGGAGATTTTAACGTTAATCTATTAAATCAAGACAGTTGTTCAGTAAATCAAATGGAATCCTTAATTGATAGTTATAACTTAACACAAGTAATCAATGCACCTACAAGAATCACTAAAACTACCCCTTCACTGTTAGATTTAATAATTACTTCCGATAAAAATAGTGTAGTTAATAGTGGTACCGTTAATTTAAATATTTTAGATCATGAATTAGTGTACTGTAATCTATCTTTCGTAACTAATAAGCCAAAAGCGCGATTTTCTACTTATCGTTCGTTTAAAAATTTTGATTCTAGTCTATTCCTCGCAGATCTGCAGCAATTGCCGTTTTATGAAATATTCGATATGAATAATGTAAATGAAAAAGTGGATTATCTTACTTCACAAATAAATCTTGTGTTAGATCAACATGCTCCTTTCGTAACTTCCAGACATACAAAAAGTTACGCACCTTGGCTAACTGAAAATATAAATTAATGATATCACTAAAAGATAAAGCTTTACGAAAATTTAAAAAGACCCGAAATCCTTTGCATTGGGACTATTATAAGCAGTTGCGCAACTTCACAAAACAAGCTATCATAAACGAAAAAAAGGCTTTTTTAGACTCTAACTTAAATGTCGCGGATAGCAAAACTTTGTGGAAAAAACTATATAAGTACAACATACACACTAAAATTCAACTGGAAGTGCCGAAGCATTTGGCTGAGCCAAATAGTATTAATGACTTTTTTATAAATTCAGTTCCAAAAGTTGCCTCTGATACGAGCTCTATTTTAGAATTCTATAATGACAATAGATTAGGCGACGCAAATGTTTCATTTAGTTTTAAAGCAATCGACGACATGTGTTATGAAAATTATTAGTTCTATCAAGTCGAACGCTGCTGGGATTGACAATCTTAATATAAACGCGATAAAACTGTGTTGTCCGCATATCTTGCCTTACCTTAGGCACATTTTTGTTTAATCAAAGGAGTCTTTCCTGACTCGTGGAAAAAAGCAATAGTGGTTCCAGTACCTAAAATTCGTAAATCTAATGAATTTAAAGATCTTCGGCCGATTAGTATTTTACCAGTATTATCAAAAGTAATTGAAAAGGTCATTGATATTCAAATTAGGGACTTTCTCTCATGCCATAACATTCTCCCAGAAACCCAGTCTGGTTTTAGACCTGGATATAGTTGTGCTACTGCCCTACTTAATATAACAGACGATATTCTTACAGCTAGTGCCATGAATAAAGCCACAATACTCGTCTTGCTTGACTATAGTAAAGCGTTTGACACATTGAACCACGACATATTTGTTGCTGTACTAAAATACATAGGTTTCGATGAGTGTGCAGTGCGACTATTGCAAACGTACATGGATAATAGAACGCAATGTGTAAAGTTAGGTACTATGCTGTCAAACTCGGCTATACTTGAGAGAGGTGTACCCCAAGGATCAATACTGGGACCACTATTTTATACTATATATACCATAAATTTCTCAAAAACTTTAAAGTTTTGCAAATCACATCAATATGCGGATGACACACAAATTTATCTCTCGTTTAGCTCGAATGAGGCAGCTATGGCTAATGATCGTGTAAACGAAGATATTGGCAGTATCATTAGAGAAGCTGAAAAGCATTCGTTGATAATAAATGCTTGTAAAACGTCTGTGATAGTGTTTGGACCAGCCAGGTGTATTAGTGATTCATTGACATTTATTCACATTGATATCAAAGGAAAATTGATTAAACCCGTAGAAGTGATAAAAAATCTGGGTCTTACAATTGACTCTTCTTTACGATTCAGACAACAGGTGACAAATATTCTTAAGTCATCTTACGCTATCTTGAAAAGTATTTATCCTCACCGACAGGTCTTGTACAAATGTAAAAAAAATCTATGTGAATCTCCGGTGCTCTCGCGCATAAACTACTGTGATGTTGTGTATGGACCATGTCTGGGAGTGGATGATACAAACAGATTACAGAAATTGCAAAACTCATGCCTAAGATACATATATGGTATACGAAAATGCCAAAGAGTATCACATAAATTGCAAACTGCTGGTTGGCTGAATATTCGTAATTGACGTTTATTACATTCAGCCTGTCTATTTCATAAAGTCGTTACGACGAAATGTCCGTCTATTTATATAATAAGATTACATTTCGATCTGATGTACACAACATTAATATTCGCAGGAAGGATTCTGTCTATTCCGGAATATGGAACACAGAAATTTAAAAGCTCTTACTCCTATCAAATTGTTTGTTTTTTTTTGTTTTTGTTTTGTTTTCTTTAGTTGTTTTTTTTTGTTTTTTTTAAGGTTAGGTGGAAGAACGGCGACGCATCTTGATGCTATACCGAACCGAGCCTTCATTTCCGCAAACTTTGTAGTTACTTTTCTTATATGTATGGATAATTTTGGTTTTTGTGGAAATAAAAGACAATTTATTATTATTATTATTATTATACCATTTCAATTGTAAATATACATTTTTACCTGCATTAATAGCTTTGGGCTAAGGTATTATGACGACTTACACTAATCCGTTTGGGTCGTTTGGATTCTCCGACTGTTATGTGTGTTGCCTATTTTCGTTAAATTTTGATAAAATATTTTACAATTTCATTCTAGCAAAATAATAATTACTTCAAAACAAAGCAACTCTACAACAAGGTCGATATGTATGTATGGTAACATCATTTTTACACCGCGCTAAAAGAAGAAATAGTTATTTATGCATCTAGGACGAAAAATAACTATCGGCTATCGCCTCGGCCAGCAATTGCAGGCATCGTCCATAAAAAGCAGTTTTCGTCCGAGGTGCATATTAAATTTTTTCGTCGTCCGTCATAATTTAAAAAAAAATTAAAGTGGAGTCCGAATTATAAGAGTTGTTGAGGACGAAAAACGTTTGCGGACAAAAAGCGTTTGCGGTCGAAAAACGTCTGCTGACGAAAAGTGTTTACGGACGAAAAGCGTTTGCGGTTGTAAAGTGCGGCCGTAAAGTTTTTGCGAACGAAAAATTAATGGTGTCCAAAAAAGTGACATTTTTGGTACATAAATGCCTCCGTAAAATCACATCTTATAGGGAGGTCGACGGAAAAATATTTTAAAAATTATATTTAGGTTCCTATTTAATATTTTCGCTTTTTAATGCCTCTCTAACTTCTTTCTAATTTCAAATTTGACATTTTAGTCTATTTACCGCGGTAAAGAAAGGTCTAATGGTGTTGTTATAAAATTGGTATTTTTCCAAATTCAGTTACAAGGAAGTTATTGGTATTCCAATTTGGCCAATTTATAGCGTTCCACGGACTTACTAAAAGGAAGCCTTAACTCGTGATATATGCTTGAGAAAACGTATTTTCAGGCATTTAACAGCGTGCACGTGGTTAACTCACAGTCAAATACAAGTTGTTTGAAAAATTGTCTGAAAAAGCAATACTCCGTGGGCAGCTAACAATCAACCGGCTAATATTCAAATCCGTATTAGATATACGAGATAAAGAACATTCCAATTCTTCGCAGAAATTTAAGTTATCGAACAGACACGAGCTTGCTTCTTCCGATGTCAATCGAAAAAGAAACTTGTATGGGTACATGGAGTCGAGCGGCGCACGTTAGAACAAATGTAACTGCTTCCCGTCACCAGTTACGAAATACTGTAAACGAATTTCTGCTAAACGTTAATACTTTTCGCCGCGTCTATAAATTGCGCTACTGTTACCTCAAAAAATAAACCGTAACACTACACGTATACGAGTAATTCTCCTATTAACAATTCATGTTATAGAAAATAAAGTGCATATGGGGCTTTATATCGTACCCGACTAACTTTTGTTGAGACTGTATTTTTACGGTTTAATTCTAATATATTACTATTATTTATTGTTTAGCACCACGCTAATTGTAACAGTTTTATAAATGCAAAATCTTTAATTTCAGCTCACAAGAGACAATGGGAGTCACAAACGAAATAAATAAATTTGAAGAACTTCTACAACAACACTTTGAAAAGGATATAACAATACTCGACACCAAAACAAAGTCATTGACCTCGGTAGGCGATAACTATGGAAGCCAAATGCTGGCAATTGAGGTAAAATTCCAACGCGATGGGTCAGCAAAGGAGGAAACCATACACGTGGTTGCAAAGCTGTGCCCACCGAACGAATTCCTCAAAGTAGTATTCGACTCTGCCTTCACTTTCAAGAAAGAAATTGCCGCATACAGCACCATATTCCCAACACTGACAGCGTTTCAAAAGCAGCAGGGCACAGAAGCTATTACCTTCTTCCCAGAGAGTTATGGAACGCGCCTTAGCCTCGATCCCAATGCGTCCATGGCCGACGACGACGCCGTTCTCTTGCTGGAGAATTTGAAACTGTTAGGATTCGAAGTAGTGGATCGCATGCAAGGCTTTGATCTGCAAACCACCGAGTTGCTCTTGAAAGACTTGGCAGTTTTCCACGCGGTCCCCATAGCTTTGAAGCTGCTGGAACCTGAAGTGTTTGGTGAGAAGATTCGGCCACATTTACTGCGTACTCCAGTCTTTGATACTTTATCGGAGAATGGCCTAAAGGCCTGCATCGATTTTATAGTGGACACGGTTAAGCTTGATCCTGTGTGTGAACCAGTGATACCTAGAATCATAAAGGCGATGAGACGGGGATTTCATGATATAACGAATCCAGCAGCTCCACGGGAACCTTTTGCGACTATAAGCCACAACGACTATTGGATAAATAATACCATGCTGAAGTTTGAAAATAATAACCCAGTAAAGAACAAAATGTTAGACTTCCAAATAATAAACTACGGATCTCCAGGTACCGACATAGTTTTCTTTTTGTTTAGCAGTGTGCAGACACAAATTGTAAAGCAGCACTACAACAGATTCGTGAAGTTGTACTACGAACAGTTTATTAACACTTTGAAGAGGCTGAAATGCGATACTTCGCCTTTTACATTTGAAAAGTTTGAGGAAGAGATAAGCACCTCTGCAAAGACTACGGAATTTTTCCACGTGATGGTGATGTTGAGACATGTTTTTGCAATAAAGGACAAGGTTAAGGAGATCAGCGAGATTACAGAGAAGGATCTCGTGGCAAGCTCGCAGGTTTCAGATAAATGCGCAGAAAGAGTTGTTGCAACAGTTTTGCATTTTGTGAACAAGGGATGGATTTAGAAAGTGCACCTAGTGTTAATTATGTAAGAAATTATGTTTACTTGAAAATATCGTATGACCAAAGAAAACGTAGAGGCATGTTGGCTATAAAATCATATTGTATGTTGAAATATGAATAAGAATTTACACAATTGTATTTTTAGTTTCTCAAATTAGAGCATGGAAACATATAGCACTTATTCAAAAATAGGTTTAGTTCACCTGTCATCAACTTTCTAGGAATATTACTAGTAGATTAACGTATCATACTGAAATGTAAGTAAAGAAAACAATTACATTAGACCAATATACTGTTATCATCAATGCTGATACTGATTATTGCAATACATAGTAGTGTGAGAAATTCACTTTAAATATATTTTTATTGGTACTCAAAGTTCGTGTGTAAAATTATTATAATACCTTCACGAATACATTCGTATCACAAGCCATACGATATTATTATTATACGAATACATTTGTTTATCTTATTTCCCTATTAAAAATTATTCATATAAAAGTTCGACGAAAAAGTTGATCGTCGATATCGTCAGACTTGATGTTACATCCCCATGGTAAGTATTTTGGGTTACCTATTTTTCAAACGGCAGGCTCGTACTCTTTTGTAAATAATTTTTCCCGCTGCTGATCATGTAAGTCAGTGATACAGCCTTAATAACAAAACGTGTAAGTTGGTGATTATATTTGTTTGCTGCTTTTTCTTGACAACGGAACTTAATATTATTATTAAGTTCCTAGGATAATAAATTAGCAAAGCAAGATGCAGATTTAGACGTTTTGTTTATAAATTGCAAGTGTTTATGTGACATGTGACACTCACAGGTAACACGACTCACGAAAACTAATCCTGGTGACAGGTGACAAATCAAACGATTTTTTTTTCAAAAATCTAGGAAAATTTCGATAAGCAGAGGGAAAAATATAATAAGATAACTTGGAATGTATCGCCTATTAACATTTTCGGCAGGCAACAAGCCGCGATTTCGTCTTGGCTTGTACTTGCCTACCTCAAAAGTTAATAGGTCCTTACATTCCTTGTTACTTAAATAGCTAATGTATATACTTTTATCTACGACCACTACTAAAAGTAGGCCTTTTAGCGCTAGCTTGTTTCACTAAAAGTGACGTTTTATAGTTTAGCGTGGTTAAAGAAATCAGCTGTTTACTTTTAGCCCATGTGCTAAAAGTGAAGTGAGGTTATAAAACTACAATTTCGAACTGGAAGTGAAGTTGTAAAGTTATTCTAGTTGCTTCTTACGTTACAGGTAAAGTATTTTTGAAATAATTAAAGCGTTATGTAATGAATACACTCAGATGTGGAGTATTAATAATTACGTTTCGTAACTGACCTTGACAGCACGGGTTTCGCAAACATTTGCCCGCTCATGGCCTACTATTTATTATGACATAAATTAGAAGTGTCGTAGATGCAAACATTTGTTAAATCGATATTTATGGATTAATAACGGTAAAATTAAGGTCGTAGATAAAATATTGTATGCAACGCGTGCTAAAAGTCATTTATGCACGAGACATGTTATGAAACTCAGCCTTCGGCTTCGTTTCATAATTTTCATGTCTCGTGCATAAACGTCAACTTTTAGCATTTGGTGCATAAATAGCTATTAATAAACAACCCCGCCTTTATATTTAGCCTCAATTTAAAAAGTTCTAAGGTTCTACTCTAATTTGAAAACAGCTTCTGTTGATGTAAATGATGTAATACAATTACTCAGCGGTCTAACTCTCAATATATAATCCAATGAAATGTAATATACTCATGACTTGGCAGCCTCGCAATGATTGCTCTGATTAATTTACTTTAATTACTATCTAATGTACGAAAGTAGCTCAAGACCAGAGTGCGTAGAGAGTTGGAGTGATAAAAGTCGAATCAATTTTATAACATGTATTATTAAATCTATACTACAAAATAATAATGTCTATCACTTAACTAAATGTATTTGCAATTCAAAATAAACGAAAAATAGTCTTCTTGGGCGATCTCAAACCCCAGCGAGGAGGAAACTAACAGGGCAGTTTTCGAGCTTCAAGAATTGGCCGTCCAAACGGAGCGCTGATGTCACTTTGCTTGTAAACACGGCAGGCTAGAAAACATGTTTTATTATAGGCGGGTTTTGTTACCTTAAAGTGATGTAAATTTGCGTGTTCGGTGGATGAAGGAGTCAGAATAGTTAAGTACGTTTCCACAAATTTTTGTTGGAAGCCTGGAGTTCTGGCAGCTTTATTCACGGGCTCCCAAGACAAACTTGCAGCGCGGGCTTGGGGCTCGAGGAACGTTGGAATTCGTGCAGGTGGCAAGATCCAAAGCGGCTTGAATAGTTTTCTTTTTGAACGCGGGCAAGACCTATCTATAAGATGAGTTTACCAGAAGTCTCTTTGAGCGTACTTTCGGCAAATTTTTGGTACGTTTGCGCAGGCTGGTAGGTGCGTGTTTTCTCCGCGACCTCGGCGTGCTTGCTGCTAGCAGCTCGGACTGAATCATTGATTCGGGTAGCGGCTTCTTCGACGGATTTGCGGCTAGCACCTGGGTCTGAATTATGCATTTAAGGGGCAGGTGACAACAGGCTAAGACATATTTAATTATCAAGAGAAATATCTCTAGCCCACCAATACAATCTTCCGTGTGCCTTAACCTGGACTTGAAGGTATCAAATGTTAAGATCTCTGGACTCGTCAACATGAATCTTCCGTGCGCCTTGTTAGGGATCGGGGGATCACTTCCAGGGCCTCTAACACGATGTTCCATATGTCTTGAGGTTACTATAGGCAGGTCGACTAACTCAAGCAGGAAGGGATTTTTCAGGTTATTTTAAGGTTCTCAGGCAGTTAAATCTTTTAGAAAGAAGCTAGGATTAGGACTTGTCTTACATGAACAAGGTTCACGGGATGAAACAATCGCGCGATCGTTCCCCAGGGTCTAAGGCTGCCCCCGGCTGGAATCTTCTCAGGTTCCAGATTCGAGCCTGAAAGGAACAGGTTTAGTGGGGCTGAAACTGACAAATCCTTCCACTTCGCTTATCTAGTGGAATCTACGTGGAGCAAACAGCCATCAGCTACATCTTGCTGCGACACATTTCTAATCTAATTTGTAGGAACGCGAAACATAACAAACATGCCCCACATTTCCATACCCTTTGTGGAAGCCTTTCTTCGTTCATACGCCACATGTGGCCATGCCACTTTAATTTATTTTCTTTTATTGTGTCGATTATTGTGTAAGTTGCTTCCATTTTTCTTCGAATGTCTCCGTTTCTGATATGATAGCATAGAGCCAGATTACAGTATCTGCATTTCTGTAGCAAATGTTTCAAATTCTTATTTATCACCCACACATCTGCTCTGTATGTAACGTAGCTTTGAGATATAGTTTCATATATTTGTTTCGTTGTTTGTTATCACTCTGTACTACAGTACTAATTTGAAATTTTCGGATTGCTTGCCTCTTTACTTAATTTTTTTTTATATCCCTGTCATCTCTTCCATATTTTGTCACTATGACTTCTAGATATTCGTACTCGTTTCCGTGTTCTATCCGACCTTTAGCTATGTTTATATCTTTCCCTTTTCCCCCAATCACCATGTATTTCGTTTTTGTCGTGTTCAGTTCCAAATCCAATTTTATCCAATTTTATTATCAAGCATAACAACTTATTTGGATTTACAAAATGTGAACATTATTATTTTGTATAGATTTGAATTAATAAAATAAACCCTGTATAATTAAAAGTTTCTTATTGGATGGATATACAAGGGTATAAAGAACAAAATTAATCGAATTAAATGGAATAAAAACTAATTTTAAACTGAAACAAACTTTGATGTGAAGAAGGGGACCATTTATGTGATTAAGGAAGAATATTGAATATTGCAACTGGCGAAAGGAGTCCGTTCTGGCAGGGATGATTGTAGGAGCTGTAATAGACATTTTCTGTCAATATTCAGATATCTGTAACTAATTTGAATGGGTATGCTGGCATAAAGTTATTAATGGAGTAATTACAACCTGAATTTGGGGTTGCTGGTTTGAGTCCATACAAGTTGCAGTCAAGTCGAGGACATCTGGGAATTGGACTTTAATTGAGCTTTCTGTCACAAACTCATACTTTGGGTCGGTGTTTGTGGAATGGAATTGAAGGATTGGATTCCATGCTGGTTGCTGTAAAGACGACAGCATCTTGAAGTTGCAGTTGTATGCAATACAAATAATCTACCATCTAGGAGAGCTGGGTGGCTGTTGTAATTGTAGCATGACACTTTAACAGTGTTTAATTCATTGTTACACCGTGAATTCTAATTGAAGTGGGGTTCCTGGTTGAAGATGTAAATACATGTGACAAAATATGTTGGTTATATTTGTGCTGTTTTCTACAGGAGAATTGGATCCATTCAAGAAGGGGAAGATAACCAGGTATATGTAATTAATAAACATTAATTAATATTAACAGTGGAATAATGCATACATAAATACTTACTCTTGTTAACATGTTGGAACTGATAAGTGTTGATTAAATATAGATTCAGGTTGAGTGTCATATTAGTAATTTGACAGTGACAGTTGAAAGATCTAAAATCATTCTGAAATAACTTGTCAATAACCAAACATTTTGTGCAATTATTTTGATAGATTTTTTTCTGGCGCAAGTACCCATCTGAGATAAGATATTTATTATAACCTGGGCTAGTCAAAAGAATAAATGTTTTGATTAAATAAAATGGAATTAGGGCAAATATTTTATTTAAATTAATTAGATATTGTTATAATATTGGCTTACAAAGTAGAGTCAATACTATAAAAATATATTTTAAAGAGGGTTGGTGATAAGCCACGTCCTTGTTCTTTTATATGTGTGAATGGCTGCGACAGAACATTTCATGAGTTTATGTATGTTTATTTTTGTACAGTTTTTTACGGCATTTACATATATTATAGATATATTATTATTATTTTCCAAGGTTTCCCATAATTTGGTAAAGGGTGCCGCGAGTCGGATGCTTTTTTTGTGGCCAACAGAGGTTACATGTAATTCTCTTCCTCGTGTTAACTTCCTTTTTGCTAGTTGTTTTAAGATAAAGATATTATAAATACACGATCTCTCTGACTGGAAATCACTCTGTTTCCCTATATCGTCTCATTAATTGTATATTTTTTTGTACTTTCCTATACAGTCAATGACATCAATTATAAAACACTAATTCCCCTATAATTCTCGCACGGTGATGAGGACGACACAAACTTTACTGCTAAAGAATCGTATGTCAGTTTTCAAAACCATGTAACAACAATGGCATGAACTTTACTGCTACAGGATGCTGTGCCAATATAGAACGACTATTTATTCATTTTAATAAAGAAATGTGTCTAGGGTGTTGGGTGTAGAGGAAGACTGGAAAAGGACCGGGAAGGTAGGTACACCACCCAGCCTAGAAGAAAAGCTTAAAGTGGTAGAAGAAATACTAAAGTCGACGGGAGCGTTAACCTAGTATTTTCATATCACAGTTAATGAAAATAAAAGTTTGAGCTGAATGTTGTTTAGTAATCTAGAAGTAAGATAAAAATAATATAGGTACTATAAAATAATATTTCTTGTATGTAAGAAACGCCACAGAACAGTCTTGGTGTTTTCGTTATTGTTGATAATTTTGATTGATATTATCTCGTATTTAATAGTTTAAAAAGAATATTGTAAATTTAATATACAAAGTTTTTATTTACTTGTATTCTGTTACTTGTAGACGCCGCCTGAAATTCAGATTTCTATACAGAAAATCATTAATATCTCAGAACTTTTAAGCCACCTATCTAAATGGTTTGTCACACCTTTTTGAACCACCCTATATAATCAAACATACTATAGTAATGTGTACCACTTTAGTACCTTCGTCTACATAAACAAGTTTCATATACTTCTATACATTTAGAAATATCTTTCAGCCCTACAACTTTGCCGGATTTTGTAATAGGTCTGAACGGCCTTTACCCTAAAAAACAATACATTTTTGGGTCTTACCAGCTCTACTACATTGTTTTGAGTTGAAGAAGTATGTAATGTTTGGCGCATCATTTTGGAAACGCCCTGTATTACTACAGCAAAATTATTAGCAAACAGTCGTTTTATCTAAAGCGAATGACTGCAGCGTCGTTAGCAGTCACATATTGACAATAATCACTATTGATTCAAAGTTTTAAAAATGTTCTTTTCATATTATAATCGGCTTGTTAGGCGTTAGATAACCAGTCCTCGTTAAAAGTATTTCAAATAAGAATGAAATAATTTGTATTCATAGGACCTATGTACCTACACCTAAAGATTACAGTGTGTTGGCAGCAGTTAGTAAATCTATTTATAATTCTTCCTTGTTCTATTGCAAGTTCTAAATAGGCGCTAGGTATTTATAACTAGAGCTATTGCTCTCTTCTAATGCCGTAGAATATAAACACCTAGCAACACCAGCCACGTGAGAGATTAATACGATTCAACTAAAGTTAGTTGTCTTACGTGCTAGGTAATCGTCCATTGCTATGGGCGTATTTAATGTATAACCACAAGAAATGTTTCCAATTGTGCTGTTTTCAAAATGCATCAATTAAGTAGCTAATATCTGCATTGTAACAAACAATAAACAGGTTTGGTTAACATCAATCCTGTATCTAAAAGGTAAGTCAATAATTATACAGCATGTTTGAGACATCATATAATCTCCGTTGATATTTTACCTATATCCAAAAAGCTTCACTTTGTTTTCTCCATATTTTCGATTAATGGACAGTTAATTATTGGTATAAGCTCTTAACAGCCTACGCCTAACGCATGTACAAGGTGTCCACGTTTGTTTTATATGTTAGCGCTTAGCTTTTATGGTACTTAGAAAAAAGTAGTGGCCTCTGGTCTCTCTCGACTACTTTCTTTAAAGCATAAGCATAAGTAAAATTTTAATTGTAATTCTGGGTGACTACTGAGCAGGCTTTTTTGAAAACAGGTGTAATATGTAATATTGTTCATTAAGAAAAATGGTAAAATTGAGCATTCAATGTACATTTATTAATGTAACTAATAAGTAATATCAGGTTTAAATCAATGAGAAAACAATATACAGTTTGCTGTTTGCCGATGATCAAGTAATTCTAGCACTGAAGACAAAGACGACGCGAACTATATGTTCCGAAAATTAGTAGAAGGTTTTGAATTGTGGGGGCTAGAAATAAACATGGATAAAAATAAATACATGGTCATTGGAGCAGAGGGACACGATCTAGTAACAGATAAAAGAACTATTCAACATGCAACAGAATATAAGTACCTTGGAGTCACACTAACATCGGATGAACGGGACACGTAAGAGATACAGAACAAAATCAGACGGGGAAAAAACGTTATTAAGCAGCTACACCCTGTAATATGGAACGACACACTGATAGCGAAAACGAAGAAACATATATTTAGCACGTTTGCAGAAAGTACTGTGACACACGGAGCAGAAATATGGACACTGCCGAAAAAGGAAAATTAAAAGTTAAACGCCACTGAGATGATCTTTTGGAGACGATCATGCAAAACTAAAATTATGAACAGAGTACCAAATGAACAGATAAGAGAGAGAATGGAAGTACAAGAGTCTCTTCTAGAAAAAAATAGAAAGAAAACAGCTCCTATGGTACGGCCATATGAAGAGAATGAACATAGATATACTGCCACAACAAATATGAGAGTGGAAACCTCAACGGAGAAGAAAAAGAAAAAGACCAAGTAAGACGTGGAACACAGAGATCGCGGAAGCAATGGGAAAACGAGATTTGAAAGAGGAAACTGTCGTCGATAGAAAGGCATGGAGATTGGGATGCGGTAAACGGCCACGATAGCTGTAGAAAAACCGCCAATATATATATATATATATACAGTGCATTCCAATTAAAACGAGCCACCCTGCATTATTCCGTTATTTTTATATTTATAGAAAAATCCTAAAATACGTCAATGTTTCTTTTTAGGGGGACACATTTTTGTGTCAAAATTTACTCGTTCAGAGTTAGCACTGGTGCGAATCTGCATTCCAATTAAAACGAGCCACCCCATTATTAAAAGCCAACTTGTGTAAAGATTATGGAAGTTCTAGTTGTTACCAGTTTTATTTTAGTTGGTTTTCTTGCAAAAAAGGTGCTGTACTCCAAAGTGAGGAGGTTATAAAAGGTGTGAGCCCATAACATTACTTTTTTGCGGGTTACTATTTTTAGGGTGAATTTTCTCGGAAACTACTGAACCGATTTTGAAAAACTAAAAAGCATTAAAGAAAGAATTTGATACGCTTTAAGATGAAGTATCACTCGACCTCTTCCCTATTTTAACTTTTTGACGTTTGTGTTGGTGGGGGGGGGGGGGGGTAAAATTGATGTATTTTAGGATTTTTCTATAAATATAAAAATAACGGAATTATACGGGCTGGCTCGGTTTAATTGTAAAGCACTGTATATACGAGCCCAGAGAGCAGGCCGGGTTTTGCTCAAACTTCGAAACAAACGACCACCTCCAGTAGTAGATTTTCATAAGACCTTCGACTCTGTAGAGCTAGACAGCATAATAGAAACCCTGAACGACATGGCGCAGACAAGAGGATACCCTATTCCCCAAACTCTTCGTTACAGCATTAGAATATGCTTTCAAGAAGCTTGACTGGCAAAGCAGGGGTATAACAATAGATGCGGAATATCTCAATGATCGCCGTTTTGTAGACGATGTGGTCTTAATAACCGACAAATTAGATGAAATAAAAGAAATGTTAAATGAACTCGATATGACATGCACAAATATCGGCCTAAAATGAATTAAAGTAAAACAAAGTATATGACAAACGTCGTCCCGACCGAACAACTAAGAATACGAGGCCAAAACATAGAACTGGTAGAAAAATACATATACCTTGGACACGAAGTGAGAATAGGCAGGGATATCCAAACGTGCGAAATTGGGAGAAGAATAACTCTAGCCTGGGCAACATACGGAACACTAAGAGATGTTTTCAAAAACGACGTCCCAATATGTTTAAAGCGCAGAACGCTCACGAAAAAATCAGCTTATAAACTAAGAGTGGCCCAAAACCAATGCCAATGCTAGGAGTCACACTACGAGACAAGATCAGAAATGAAGAACTGAGAGGTAGGACAGGTAAATTATATCGCTAAAATGAAGTGGAGCTGGGCAGGGCATATGGTCAGACTAAGGAAAGCTAGATGGGCACGTAAACTTCTAGAATGGAGACCCAGAACAGAGAACAGAGGCAGACCACCAACACGCTGGACGGATGACATAAAGAGAACTTCCACAGACTGACTACAGGCTGCGCAAAACAGGGAGAGGTGGATAATTTCAGGGGAGGCCTATATCCAGCAGTGGGTTTAGAAGAGCTGGTTGATTGATCGATTAATTGACATGATTTTCATATATTTTAAACAGGCCTACTATACGGTAGAAAGAGAAGAGCTGTGTACAGCCTTGAAAGAAATGAGTATCTCAAAAAAGATTGTAAGGTTAGTTAAAATGACGTCGACAGAAACCGATTACAAAATATTGATAAAAGGCCATATGTCAGCAAATTTAGGGTCACGAGAGAGTTAAGGCAAGGAGTTTTGGATTAAGCAATTAAAGAAAGTGGAATACAAATAAATGGTACTATATATGATCAACTAATTCAGATTATGGCATATGCGGACTATTAATCACCTTGGCGAGAACTAAGGAAAACTAAATTGTAGCAATAAAAAGAGATGAAAATAAAGAAAAAACTGGACCTGAAAACTAATTAAGAGAAATAAAAATATAAGGTGGAGGCGGGAGGCAGAGGACAGGATAGTGATGTGGGTTGGGTAAATACTCAGTGGGTAGGGTATTTATAAATGTGTATTTACCTGACTATTCAACACTATAACATATAAGCCAATCACATTGCAGACATTTGCTTTTTTCAACCAATAACAGCAGTATATCACTGAATATTGGGCACCATGCAAAATATTGACAAAACAATGTACATACTCAAAAAATAAATAGCCATGTTGCGAAGTATCGCTTACGATGTTCTGTCCTTAGTGATATCGCTAGGTTACGTAACACTAAACCTCAACAAACTGTATGGTTTGTTTTAAAAATTTTAAAATGCTGTGTTTTGGAAGTATTCAGCTGAATTTAATTGGGAATCAATAATTATATTAATTGTTGGATTATTTTTCAATAAAGTTAATCGTTATGTATTAATATTGTTAAATAGTCGTCCCAAATACCACTCGAAGTGGATATATATTTTTTTTAAATATTTTGCCATTTCCATAGAAATTATTGCAAATTTCACTCAACAAAATCACATTTAAATGTCACTCGCCTTCGACTCGTGACATTTTTGATGTGGTTTTGTATCGTGAAATTTAAACGCAATAATTTACATGGAAACGACAAAATATTTGTCAAAAATATATCCACTGCTTGTGGTATTACCCTTGACTATTCAACACTATAACATATAAGCCAATCACATTGCAGACATTTGCTTTTTTCAACCAATAACAGCAGTATATCACTGAATATTGGGCACCATGCAAAATATTGACAAAACAATGTACATACTCAAAAAATAAATAGCCATGTTGCGAAGTATCGCTTACGATGTTCTGTCCTTAGTGATATCGCTAGGTTACGTAACACTAAACCCCAACAAACTGTATGGTTTGTTTTAAAATTTTAAAATGCTGTGTTTTGGAAGTATTCAGCTGAATTTAATTGAGAATCAATAATTATATTAATTGTTGGATTATTTTTCAATAAAGTTAATCGTTATGTATTAATATTGTTAAATAGTCGTCCCAAATACCACTCGAAGTGGATATATATTTTTTAAATATTTTGCCATTTCCATAGAAATTATTGCAAATTTCACTCAACAAAATCACATTTAAATGTCACTCGCCTTCGACTCGTGACATTTTTGATGTGGTTTTGTATCGTGAAATTTAAACGCAATAATTTACATGGAAACGACAAAATATTTGTCAAAAATATATCCACTGCTTGTGGTATTACCCTTGACTATTCAACACTATAACATATAAGCCAATCACATTGCAGACATTTGCTTTTTTCAACCAATAACAGCAGTATATCACTGAATATTGGGCACCATGCAAAATATTGACAAAACAATGTACATACTCAAAAAATAAATAGCCATGTTGCGAAGTATCGCTTACGATGTTCTGTCCTTAGTGATATCGCTAGGTTACGTAACGCTACACCCCAACAAACTGTATGGTTTGTTTTAAAAATTTTAAAATGCTGTGTTTTGGAAGTATTCAGCTGAATTTAATTGAGAATCAATAATTATATTAATTGTTGGATTATTTTTCAATAAAGTTAATCGTTATGTATTAATATTGTTAAATAGTCGTCCCAAATACCACTCGAAGTGGATATATATTTTTAAAATATTTTGCCATTTCCATAGAAATTATTGCAAATTTCACTCAACAAAATCACATTTAAATGTCACTCGCCTTCGACTCGTGACATTTTTGATGTGGTTTTGTATCGTGAAATTCAAACGCAATAATTTACATGGAAACGACAAAATATTTGTCAAAAATATATCCACTGCTTGTGGTATTACCCTTGACTATTCAACACTATAACATATAAGCCAATCACATTGCAGACATTTGCTTTTTTCAACCAATAACAGCAGTATATCACTGAATATTGGGCACCATGCAAAATATTGACAAAACAATGTACATACTCAAAAAATAAATAGCCATGTTGCGAAGTATCGCTTACGATGTTCTGTCCTTAGTGATATCGCTAGGTTACGTAACACTAAACCCCAACAAACTGTATGGTTTGTTTTAAAAATTTTAAAATGCTGTGTTTTGGAAGTATTCAGCTGAATTTAATTGAGAATCAATAATTATATTAATTGTTGGATTATTTTTCAATAAAGTTAATCGTTATGTATTAATATTGTTAAATAGTCGTCCCAAATACCACTCGAAGTGGATATATATTTTTTTTAAATGTTTTGCCATTTCCATAGAAATTATTGCAAATTTCACTCAACAAAATCACATTTAAATGTCAGTCGCCTTCGACTCGTGACATTTTTGATGTGGTTTTGTATCGTGAAATTTAAACGCAATAATTTACATGGAAACGACAAAATATTTGTCAAAAATATATCCACTGCTTGTGGTATTACCCTTGACTATTCAACACTATAACATATAAGCCAATCACATTGCAGACATTTGCTTTTTTCAACCAATAACAGCAGTATATCACTGAATATTGGGCACCATGCAAAATATTGACAAAACAATGTACATACTCAAAAAATAAATAGCCATGTTGCGAAGTATCGCTTACGATGTTCTGTCCTTAGTGATATCGCTAGGTTACGTAACACTAAACCCCAACAAACTGTATGGTTTGTTTTAAAAATTTTAAAATGCTGTGTTTTGGAAGTATTCAGCTGAATTTAATTGAGAATCAATAATTATATTAATTGTTGGATTATTTTTCAATAAAGTTAATCGTTATGTATTAATATTGTTAAATAGTCGTCCCAAATACCACTCGAAGTGGATATATATTTTTTAAATATTTTGCCATTTCCATAGAAATTATTGCAAATTTCACTCAACAAAATCACATTTAAATGTCACTCGCCTTCGACTCGTGACATTTTTGATGTGGTTTTGTATCGTGAAATTTAAACGCAATAATTTACATGGAAACGACAAAATATTTGTCAAAAATATATCCACTGCTTGTGGTATTACCCTTGACTATTCAACACTATAACATATAAGCCAATCACATTGCAGACATTTGCTTTTTTCAACCAATAACAGCAGTATATCACTGAATATTGGGCACCATGCAAAATATTGACAAAACAATGTACATACTCAAAAAATAAATAGCCATGTTGCGAAGTATCGCTTACGATGTTCTGTCCTTAGTGATATCGCTAGGTTACGTAACACTAAACCCCAACAAACTGTATGGTTTGTTTTAAAAATTTTAAAATGCTGTGTTTTGGAAGTATTCAGCTGAATTTAATTGAGAATCAATAATTATATTAATTGTTGGATTATTTTTCAATAAAGTTAATCGTTATGTATTAATATTGTTAAATAGTCGTCCCAAATACCACTCGAAGTGGATATATATTTTTTAAATATTTTGCCATTTCCATAGAAATTATTGCAAATTTCACTCAACAAAATCACATTTAAATGTCACTCGCCTTCGACTCGTGACATTTTTGATGTGGTTTTGTATCGTGAAATTTAAACGCAATAATTTACATGGAAACGACAAAATATTTGTCAAAAATATATCCACTGCTTGTGGTATTACCCTTGACTATTCAACACTATAACATATAAGCCAATCACATTGCAGACATTTGCTTTTTTCAACCAATAACAGCAGTATATCACTGAATATTGGGCACCATGCAAAATATTGACAAAACAATGTACATACTCAAAAAATAAATAGCCATGTTGCGAAGTATCGCTTACGATGTTCTGTCCTTAGTGATATCGCTAGGTTACGTAACACTAAACCCCAACAAACTGTATGGTTTGTTTTAAAAATTTTAAAATGCTGTGTTTTGGAAGTATTCAGCTGAATTTAATTGAGAATCAATAATTATATTAATTGTTGGATTATTTTTCAATAAAGTTAATCGTTATGTATTAATATTGTTAAATAGTCGTCCCAAATACCACTCGAAGTGGATATATATTTTTTAAATATTTTGCCATTTCCATAGAAATTATTGCAAATTTCACTCAACAAAATCACATTTAAATGTCACTCGCCTTCGACTCGTGACATTTTTGATGTGGTTTTGTATCGTGAAATTTAAACGCAATAATTTACATGGAAACGACAAAATATTTGTCAAAAATATATCCACTGCTTGTGGTATTACCCTTGACTATTCAACACTATAACATATAAGCCAATCACATTGCAGACATTTGCTTTTTTCAACCAATAACAGCAGTATATCACTGAATATTGGGCACCATGCAAAATATTGACAAAACAATGTACATACTCAAAAAATAAATAGCCATGTTGCGAAGTATCGCTTACGATGTTCTGTCCTTAGTGATATCGCTAGGTTACGTAACACTAAACCCCAACAAACTGTATGGTTTGTTTTAAAAATTTTAAAATGCTGTGTTTTGGAAGTATTCAGCTGAATTTAATTGAGAATCAATAATTATATTAATTGTTGGATTATTTTTCAATAAAGTTAATCGTTATGTATTAATATTGTTAAATAGTCGTCCCAAATAACACTCGAAGTGGATATATATTTTTTAAATATTTTGCCATTTCCATAGAAATTATTGCAAATTTCACTCAACGAAATCACATTTAAATGTCACTCGCCTTCGACTCGTGACATTTTTGATGTGGTTTTGTATCGTGAAATTTAAACGCAATAATTTACATGGAAACGACAAAATATTTGTCAAAAATATATCCACTGCTTGTGGTATTACCCTTGACTATTCAACACTATAACATATAAGCCAATCACATTGCAGACATTTGCTTTTTTCAACCAATAACAGCAGTATATCACTGAATATTGGGCACCATGCAAAATATTGACAAAACAATGTACATACTCAAAAAATAAATAGCCATGTTGCGAAGTATCGCTTACGATGTTCTGCCCTTAGTGATATCGCTAGGTTACGTAACACTAAACCCCAACAAACTGTATGGTTTGTTTTAAAAATTTTAAAATGCTGTGTTTTGGAAGTATTCAGCTGAATTTAATTGAGAATCAATAATTATATTAATTGTTGGATTATTTTTCAATAAAGTTAATCGTTATGTATTAATATTGTTAAATAGTCGTCCCAAATACCACTCGAAGTGGATATATATTTTTTAAATATTTTGCCATTTCCATAGAAATTATTGCAAATTTCACTCAACAAAATCACATTTAAATGTCACTCGCCTTCGACTCGTGACATTTTTGATGTGGTTTTGTATCGTGAAATTTAAACGCAATAATTTACATGGAAACGACAAAATATTTGTCAAAAATATATCCACTGCTTGTGGTATTACCCTTGACTATTCAACACTATAACATATAAGCCAATCACATTGCAGACATTTGCTTTTTTCAACCAATAACAGCAGTATATCACTGAATATTGGGCACCATGCAAAATATTGACAAAACAATGTACATACTCAAAAAATAAATAGCCATGTTGCGAAGTATCGCTTACGATGTTCTGCCCTTAGTGATATCGCTAGGTTACGTAACACTAAACCCCAACAAACTGTATGGTTTGTTTTAAAAATTTTAAAATGCTGTGTTTTGGAAGTATTCAGCTGAATTTAATTGAGAATCAATAATTATATTAATTGTTGGATTATTTTTCAATAAAGTTAATCGTTATGTATTAATATTGTTAAATAGTCGTCCCAAATACCACTCGAAGTGGATATATATTTTTTAAATATTTTGCCATTTCCATAGAAATTATTGCAAATTTCACTCAACAAAATCACATTTAAATGTCACTCGCCTTCGACTCGTGACATTTTTGATGTGGTTTTGTATCGTGAAATTTAAACGCAATAATTTACATGGAAACGACAAAATATTTGTCAAAAATATATCCACTGCTTGTGGTATTACCCTTGACTATTCAACACTATAACATATAAGCCAATCACATTGCAGACATTTGCTTTTTTCAACCAATAACAGCAGTATATCACTGAATATTGGGCACCATGCAAAATATTGACAAAACAATGTACATACTCAAAAAATAAATAGCCATGTTGCGAAGTATCGCTTACGATGTTCTGTCCTTAGTGATATCGCTAGGTTACGTAACACTAAACCCCAACAAACTGTATGGTTTGTTTTAAAAATTTTAAAATGCTGTGTTTTGGAAGTATTCAGCTGAATTTAATTGAGAATCAATAATTATATTAATTGTTGGATTATTTTTCAATAAAGTTAATCGTTATGTATTAATATTGTTAAATAGTCGTCCCAAATACCACTCGAAGTGGATATATATTTTTTTAAATATTTTGCCATTTCCATAGAAATTATTGCAAATTTCACTCAACGAAATCACATTTAAATGTCACTCGCCTTCGACTCGTGACATTTTTGATGTGGTTTTGTATCGTGAAATTTAAACGCAATAATTTACATGGAAACGACAAAATATTTGTCAAAAATATATCCACTGCTTGTGGTATTACCCTTGACTATTCAACACTATAACATATAAGCCAATCACATTGCAGACATTTGCTTTTTTCAACCAATAACAGCAGTATATCACTGAATATTGGGCACAATGCAAAATATTGACAAAACAATGTACATACTCAAAAAATAAATAGCCATGTTGCGAAGTATCGCTTACGATGTTCTGTCCTTAGTGATATCGCTAGGTTACGTAACACTAAACCCCAACAAACTGTATGGTTTGTTTTAAAAATTTTAAAATGCTGTGTTTTGGAAGTATTCAGCTGAATTTAATTGAGAATCAATAATTATATTAATTGTTGGATTATTTTTCAATAAAGTTAATCGTTATGTATTAATATTGTTAAATAGTCGTCCCAAATACCACTCGAAGTGGATATATATTTTTAAAATATTTTGCCATTTCCATAGAAATTATTGCAAATTTCACTCAACAAAATCACATTTAAATGTCACTCGCCTTCGACTCGTGACATTTTTGATGTGGTTTTGTATCGTGAAATTCAAACGCAATAATTTACATGGAAACGACAAAATATTTGTCAAAAATATATCCACTGCTTGTGGTATTACCCTTGACTATTCAACACTATAACATATAAGCCAATCACATTGCAGACATTTGCTTTTTCAACCAATAACAGCAGTATATCACTGAATATTGGGCACCATGCAAAATATTGACAAAACAATGTACATACTCAAAAAATAAATAGCCATGTTGCGAAGTATCGCTTACGATGTTCTGTCCTTAGTGATATCGCTACGTTACGTAACACTAAACCCCAACAAACTGTATGGTTTGTTTTAAAAATTTTAAAATGCTGTGTTTTGGAAGTATTCAGCTGAATTTAATTGAGAATCAATAATTATATTAATTGTTGGATTATTTTTCAATAAAGTTAATCGTTATGTATTAATATTGTTAAATAGTCGTCCCAAATACCACTCGAAGTGGATATATATTTTTTTTAAATGTTTTGCCATTTCCATAGAAATTATTGCAAATTTCACTCAACAAAATCACATTTAAATGTCAGTCGCCTTCGACTCGTGACATTTTTGATGTGGTTTTGTATCGTGAAATTTAAACGCAATAATTTACATGGAAACGACAAAATATTTGTCAAAAATATATCCACTGCTTGTGGTATTACCCTTGACTATTCAACACTATAACATATAAGCCAATCACATTGCAGACATTTGCTTTTTTCAACCAATAACAGCAGTATATCACTGAATATTGGGCACCATGCAAAATATTGACAAAACAATGTACATACTCAAAAAATAAATAGCCATGTTGCGAAGTATCGCTTACGATGTTCTGTCCTTAGTGATATCGCTAGGTTACGTAACACTAAACCCCAACAAACTGTATGGTTTGTTTTAAAAATTTTAAAATGCTGTGTTTTGGAAGTATTCAGCTGAATTTAATTGAGAATCAATAATTATATTAATTGTTGGATTATTTTTCAATAAAGTTAATCGTTATGTATTAATATTGTTAAATAGTCGTCCCAAATACCACTCGAAGTGGATATATATTTTTTAAATATTTTGCCATTTCCATAGAAATTATTGCAAATTTCACTCAACAAAATCACATTTAAATGTCACTCGCCTTCGACTCGTGACATTTTTGATGTGGTTTTGTATCGTGAAATTTAAACGCAATAATTTACATGGAAACGACAAAATATTTGTCAAAAATATATCCACTGCTTGTGGTATTACCCTTGACTATTCAACACTATAACATATAAGCCAATCACATTGCAGACATTTGCTTTTTTCAACCAATAACAGCAGTATATCACTGAATATTGGGCACCATGCAAAATATTGACAAAACAATGTACATACTCAAAAAATAAATAGCCATGTTGCGAAGTATCGCTTACGATGTTCTGTCCTTAGTGATATCGCTAGGTTACGTAACACTAAACCCCAACAAACTGTATGGTTTGTTTTAAAAATTTTAAAATGCTGTGTTTTGGAAGTATTCAGCTGAATTTAATTGAGAATCAATAATTATATTAATTGTTGGATTATTTTTCAATAAAGTTAATCGTTATGTATTAATATTGTTAAATAGTCGTCCCAAATACCACTCGAAGTGGATATATATTTTTTAAATATTTTGCCATTTCCATAGAAATTATTGCAAATTTCACTCAACAAAATCACATTTAAATGTCACTCGCCTTCGACTCGTGACATTTTTGATGTGGTTTTGTATCGTGAAATTTAAACGCAATAATTTACATGGAAACGACAAAATATTTGTCAAAAATATATCCACTGCTTGTGGTATTACCCTTGACTATTCAACACTATAACATATAAGCCAATCACATTGCAGACATTTGCTTTTTTCAACCAATAACAGCAGTATATCACTGAATATTGGGCACCATGCAAAATATTGACAAAACAATGTACATACTCAAAAAATAAATAGCCATGTTGCGAAGTATCGCTTACGATGTTCTGTCCTTAGTGATATCGCTAGGTTACGTAACACTAAACCCCAACAAACTGTATGGTTTGTTTTAAAAATTTTAAAATGCTGTGTTTTGGAAGTATTCAGCTGAATTTAATTGAGAATCAATAATTATATTAATTGTTGGATTATTTTTCAATAAAGTTAATCGTTATGTATTAATATTGTTAAATAGTCGTCCCAAATACCACTCGAAGTGGATATATATTTTTTAAATATTTTGCCATTTCCATAGAAATTATTGCAAATTTCACTCAACAAAATCACATTTAAATGTCACTCGCCTTCGACTCGTGACATTTTTGATGTGGTTTTGTATCGTGAAATTTAAACGCAATAATTTACATGGAAACGACAAAATATTTGTCAAAAATATATCCACTGCTTGTGGTATTACCCTTGACTATTCAACACTATAACATATAAGCCAATCACATTGCAGACATTTGCTTTTTTCAACCAATAACAGCAGTATATCACTGAATATTGGGCACCATGCAAAATATTGACAAAACAATGTACATACTCAAAAAATAAATAGCCATGTTGCGAAGTATCGCTTACGATGTTCTGTCCTTAGTGATATCGCTAGGTTACGTAACACTAAACCCCAACAAACTGTATGGTTTGTTTTAAAAATTTTAAAATGCTGTGTTTTGGAAGTATTCAGCTGAATTTAATTGAGAATCAATAATTATATTAATTGTTGGATTATTTTTCAATAAAGTTAATCGTTATGTATTAATATTGTTAAATAGTCGTCCCAAATACCACTCGAAGTGGATATATATTTTTAAATATTTTGCCATTTCCATAGAAATTATTGCAAATTTCACTCAACGAAATCACTTTTAAATGTCACTCGCCTTCGACTCGTGACATTTTTGATGTGGTTTTGTATCGTGAAATTTAAACGCAATAATTTACATGGAAACGACAAAATATTTGTCAAAAATATATCCACTGCTTGTGGTATTACCCTTGACTATTCAACACTATAACATATAAGCCAATCACATTGCAGACATTTGCTTTTTTCAACCAATAACAGCAGTATATCACTGAATATTGGGCACCATGCAAAATATTGACAAAACAATGTACATACTCAAAAAATAAATAGCCATGTTGCGAAGTATCGCTTACGATGTTCTGCCCTTAGTGATATCGCTAGGTTACGTAACACTAAACCCCAACAAACTGTATGGTTTGTTTTAAAAATTTTAAAATGCTGTGTTTTGGAAGTATTCAGCTGAATTTAATTGAGAATCAATAATTATATTAATTGTTGGATTATTTTTCAATAAAGTTAATCGTTATGTATTAATATTGTTAAATAGTCGTCCCAAATACCACTCGAAGTGGATATATATTTTTTAAATATTTTGCCATTTCCATAGAAATTATTGCAAATTTCACTCAACAAAATCACATTTAAATGTCACTCGCCTTCGACTCGTGACATTTTTGATGTGGTTTTGTATCGTGAAATTTAAACGCAATAATTTACATGGAAACGACAAAATATTTGTCAAAAATATATCCACTGCTTGTGGTATTACCCTTGACTATTCAACACTATAACATATAAGCCAATCACATTGCAGACATTTGCTTTTTTCAACCAATAACAGCAGTATATCACTGAATATTGGGCACCATGCAAAATATTGACAAAACAATGTACATACTCAAAAAATAAATAGCCATGTTGCGAAGTATCGCTTACGATGTTCTGCCCTTAGTGATATCGCTAGGTTACGTAACACTAAACCCCAACAAACTGTATGGTTTGTTTTAAAAATTTTAAATGCTGTGTTTTGGAAGTATTCAGCTGAATTTAATTGAGAATCAATAATTATATTAATTGTTGGATTATTTTTCAATAAAGTTAATCGTTATGTATTAATATTGTTAAATAGTCGTCCCAAATACCACTCGAAGTGGATATATATTTTTTTAAATATTTTGCCATTTCCATAGAAATTATTGCAAATTTCACTCAACGAAATCACATTTAAATGTCACTCGCCTTCTACTCGTGACATTTTTGATGTGGTTTTGTATCGTGAAATTTAAACGCAATAATTTACATGGAAACGACAAAATATTTGTCAAAAATATATCCACTGCTTGTGGTATTACCCTTGACTATTCAACACTATAACATATAAGCCAATCACATTGCAGACATTTGCTTTTTTCAACCAATAACAGCAGTATATCACTGAATATTGGGCACCATGCAAAATATTGACAAAACAATGTACATACTCAAAAAATAAATAGCCATGTTGCGAAGTATCGCTTACGATGTTCTGCCCTTAGTGATATCGCTAGGTTACGTAACACTAAACCCCAACAAACTGTATGGTTTGTTTTAAAAATTTTAAAATGCTGTGTTTTGGAAGTATTCAGCTGAATTTAATTGAGAATCAATAATTATATTAATTGTTGGATTATTTTTCAATAAAGTTAATCGTTATGTATTAATATTGTTAAATAGTCGTCCCAAATACCACTCGAAGTGGATATATATTTTTTTAAATATTTTGCCATTTCCATAGAAATTATTGCAAATTTCACTCAACGAAATCACATTTAAATGTCACTCGCCTTCGACTCGTGACATTTTTGATGTGGTTTTGTATCGTGAAATTTAAACGCAATAATTTACATGGAAACGAGAAAATATTTGTCAAAAATATATCCACTGCTTGTGATATTACCCTTGACTATTCAACACTATAACATATAAGCCAATCACATTGCAGACATTTGCTTTTTTCAACCAATAACAGCAGTATATCACTGAATATTGGGCACCATGCAAAATATTGACAAAACAATGTACATACTCAAAAAATAAATAGCCATGTTGCGAAGTATCGCTTACGATGTTCTGCCCTTAGTGATATCGCTAGGTTACGTAACACTAAACCCCAACAAACTGTATGGTTTGTTTTAAAAATTTTAAAATGCTGTGTTTTGGAAGTATTCAGCTGAATTTAATTGAGAATCAATAATTATATTAATTGTTGGATTATTTTTCAATAAAGTTAATCGTTATGTATTAATATTGTTAAATAGTCGTCCCAAATACCACTCGAAGTGGATATATATTTTTTAAATATTTTGCCATTTCCATAGAAATTATTGCAAATTTCACTCAACAAAATCACATTTAAATGTCACTCGCCTTCGACTCGTGACATTTTTGATGTGGTTTTGTATCGTGAAATTCAAACGCAATAATTTACATGGAAACGACAAAATATTTGTCAAAAATATATCCACTGCTTGTGGTATTACCCTTGACTATTCAACACTATAACATATAAGCCAATCACATTGCAGACATTTGCTTTTTTCAACCAATAACAGCAGTATATCACTGAATATTGGGCACCATGCAAAATATTGACAAAACAATGTACATACTCAAAAAATAAATAGCCATGTTGCGAAGTATCGCTTACGATGTTCTGCCCTTAGTGATATCGCTAGGTTACGTAACACTAAACCCCAACAAACTGTATGGTTTGTTTTAAAATTTTAAAATGCTGTGTTTTGGAAGTATTCAGCTGAATTTAATTGAGAATCAATAATTATATTAATTGTTGGATTATTTTTCAATAAAGTTAATCGTTATGTATTAATATTGTTAAATAGTCGTCCCAAATACCACTCGAAGTGGATATATATTTTTTAAATATTTTGCCATTTCCATAGAAATTATTGCAAATTTCACTCAACAAAATCACATTTAAATGTCACTCGCCTTCGACTCGTGACATTTTTGATGTGGTTTTGCATCGTGAAATTCAAACGCAATAATTTACATGGAAACGACAAAATATTTGTCAAAAATATATCCACTGCTTGTGGTATTACCCTTGACTATTCAACACTATAACATATAAGCCAATCACATTACAGACATTTGCTTTTTTCAACCAATAACAGCAGTATATCACTGAATATTGGGCACCATGCAAAATATTGACAAAACAATGTACATACTCAAAAAATAAATAGCCATGTTGCGAAGTATCGCTTACGATGTTCGGTCCTTAGTGATATCGCTAGGTTACGTAACACTAAACCCCAACAAACTGTATGGTTTGTTTTAAAAATTTTAAAATGCTGTGTTTTGGAAGTATTCAGCTGAATTTAATTGAGAATCAATAATTATATTAATTGTTGGATTATTTTTCAATAAAGTTAATCGTTATGTATTAATATTGTTAAATAGTCGTCCCAAATACCACTCAAAGTGGATATATTTTTTTTAAAATATTTTGCCATTTCCATAGAAATTATTGCAAATTTCACTCAACAAAATCACATTTAAATTTCACTCGCCTTCGACTCGTGACATTTTTGATGTGGTTTTGTATCGTGAAATTTAAACGCAATAATTTACATGGAAACGACAAAATATTTGTCAAAAATATATCCACTGCTTGTGGTATTACCCTTGACTATTCAACACTATAACATATAAGTCAATAATATAGCAGACATTTGCTTTTTTCAACCAATAGGAACAGTATATCACTGAATATTGGGCATCCTGAAAATATTCAAAAAACAATGTACTTACCTGATGATTTTTGAGGCTTTCACGGCCGTTGTCATTAAGTAACAAACGACTTCCGGGATTGGACCGTGTCATGATTGAGATCGAAGAACTCAACGTTTCGCCCACCTTCGTAAGGGGCTTCATCAGGAGGAAAAAAGCAAAAGAGCTTTTCTTCTTCCGATAGTCAGTCAAGTTTCGCCTCTGACGTGGTTCACACGTTGAGTTACCGTGCTCTTTTGCTTTTTTCCCCCTGATGAAGCCCCTTACGAAGGTGGGCGAAACGTTGAGTTCTTCGATCTCAATCATGACACGGTCCAATCCCGGAAGTCGTTTGTTACTTAATGTACTTACCTACTCAAAAACTACGTAGCCTTTTTGCGAAATATCGTTTAGCAACGATATTCTGCCGTTAGTGATGTTGCTAGGTTACGTAAAAATAAACATCAACAAACAGTGTAAACATAGCTTGGCTTGCGTTAAAAATTCAAAAATGTTGGGTTTTAATATAATTTAATAATCATATTAATTGTTAAATTGATTTTTAAATAAAGTTAATCGTTTTGTACTAACATTGTTAAATAGTCGTTCGAAATTTGTAAGTTTCGAATTTTTTTTACAAATGCTTAAATATTAAAAATCAAATTTTTGGCTAATTATAAGATCACTAAAAGAAAGTTGTGTGCGTGTATCAGACCAGATTTTTAATAAAAGAGAGCCATAATTAGTACACGGGATTGGTTTTGCACGTTGTATTGTTATATTTATTTTTTTTAAATCCTGCCCTGGCCGAGGTTTGAACCGACATTTTTAGCTTACGATCAAAGTAGCGTTGCCACGAGACCACAGAGGCTCATTGTGTTAAGATGTATACAGGGTGTCCATTTAGTGCGCGGGTCTTCGATTACACCTTTACTTTTTTTCTGATTGAAGCGATCCTAATATGGTTGAAGGGGGCACATTTAAAAACTATTTTGACTTATACAACGTGTCCCAAAAAAGTGTTCCTTAAAAAAGTATCAATTAATGGCACACCCTGTATATCTTTACGGCTATTCAAGCCCCTATAGGTGCTATATTCAAAACTAACTTTTCTTTTAAATTGTATGCAGCGTTTTCATTTTATGAATGTTTTAAAAATTTGTTGTCAATATCAAGCTTTCATTTAAAACCACATTTCCCCACTTTTGAATATTTCTTCTCTGAAAATTAAGCGGTCGTCATCTAGGATAGAAAATACTAAAGTTTTATAAAAACGGGATATTTTAATACAGGGTGTTTAAAATACCGGTATTATGGTCCTGAGGGTTTCAAATTTTGTCCCAGATATGAACGAGGAAGAATATCCTGTAAAATCTACCCAATTTTTACTCAACTTGGCAGAAATTTACAAGGAACCTATATTTCAAGAAACTATGTTACAGTCCAACAGAGAAATCTGGAAAGTTGAACGAAGAAAACGAGTTACTGCATCTACTTTTGGAAAAAAATTGCATATTAAACAAAACTACATCCAATACCGTGAAAACGGTTGTTTCTTTATTATATTCCACTCTCTCTGATACTAGTGCTACTAAATTTGGACTGTATAACGAAGATAAGGCTATCTTATTACTCGTAAACAGTTTGAAAAATACGTGCGTAGAAGTGGTTTAGTTATAGACGACGAGTTTCCATATTTAGCATGTGTCCCTGACGGACTGGTAAA
Organism: Agriotes lineatus; assembly: GCA_940337035.1. Classification (NCBI taxonomy): domain Eukaryota; kingdom Metazoa; phylum Arthropoda; class Insecta; order Coleoptera; family Elateridae; genus Agriotes; species Agriotes lineatus. Next base: position 220,967 of record CALNHX010000658.1, read on the forward strand.
CAACAACGCTATAGTGAAAATAAAAAGCTCCGAAAAAACTGGCAATCTGCTTCCAGTGGATGCAGTAATTCAAAAGAAGATACGAGATTACTGCTTGCATGAAAATGGACACGTTACTCTTAAACGTAATCACAATTATTTTTATCAAATCCAAGAATTGTTGGGAATTACAAAACGTGAAACTTGCTATTTCATCATATATACAAAAAAGGGGCATCTCTGTAGAAGAAATCAAAAGGTAATACCTATATCACTATTAGTCCGGAGAAAAAAACCTCAAGTACATAAAATGTAGGCAATTTTATCTTCTTTCATTTCATATAGTTTCAACATTTACGAAAAAAGAATAGCTTTCTGGTAATTTTAGAAAAACTTTGAAAAAATCGGTTTTTACACCGTGTTTGCTTAAGAAAACCTGTTTCCGGTCAAAATTTTTGTTGGCAAACCTGATATTCGTGTACATTGAACCAAAAAACATATAGGAACAAAACTTTCCTTTATTTTCTACCATTTGACTGAACTGTATACTTTTCACTAAATTTATCCCCTACTTATTCTGTTTTAGGGATGACGAATTTTGAAGGGCAAATATGGTAACCAAATTAAAATTTTTTTTTCTAAAATGCTTGATTTCCGAATTAGTGGACTCTAGGTGTCGTGAACAAGATATAAGAGATATGTATTTGACGTAACTTTGTAGAATGAAATTTAATAAGGATCAACTAATATTGCTTTAACAAAATATCTGCTCATCTGGTTAACACATTTTACATATCATATTGACAAGTAAATTTTGTTTTAAAAATTATTTATTTTCATAAAATTCTAGATACAACAATTTTTGACAAATTTCAATTTTAAATTACTGAATATTGGATCAAATTCCATACAGCAATTTTGAATAATAGTAGATTATGTTATTAGGAGTAAAAGTGATACTTTATGTGGCAAAGCTGAAGTTTATTTAGCCGAAGGTTAAAGCTCGGTACTGACTTGAGCATTTTTACGAGCACGAACAGTTTGCGCGTAAAATTGCTCAAGTCAGTACCAGCCCGAATTTGCGTGCGCGTACGCCGCAACACGCACGAACACGATCCATCGCTTGTCGGTTTTATGGCTGCGTACTGCTCAAGTCAGTAGCGAGCTTTAGTGACGCAAATAATTCAGCTAAGCCACATAAAGTCACTTTTACTCCGAATGTATTCAGGTAAATTTCATTAATATAAATTTTAAAAAAAGCATGCATCGGCCGGGAATCGAACCCAGGCTACCCGCGTGACAGGCGAGCACTGTACCCCTGCCCCAAGCTCGGTTGTTTAAATAACGCGCTACTGTAATGATATATGAACATACTGAATCGCCCGAGCTAATAGCACACGGCCACAGCAGCTGTCACACCATAATCCACGGCGACAGAGGCTCCGCTCCGCTCCTTAAAGGATTTAATTAAATTAAAACTTTTTCGTACTCTTTTTAAAAATAAAAACCGGCCTACGATCTAAGTCTAAAAATTAGCAAAATTTTAAGCCATCATACAATTTAATCGGTCCAGTACCTTCGGAGGAGATAGCAAACAAACATAGAAAGAAAGAAAGAGAGCAACGATTTTATGTGATTAGGCACATAAAGTACGCAAAAGTTGCTATTTTATCTGCTTAATCAGATAAAGTGACACTTTTACCTTGTCAAAAAAGACACATAAGTTGTCACTTTTATGACGTTTGCGGATAAAGACATTTTATTAACTCGAGAAAATTTCTCTCGTTAATAAAATACTTTTTTATTATACCTGCATCAGAATCGCCGTTTAAAGCACGCCGAGCTTTAAAGGTTGTCAAGGAAACAAGGTATATAGGTAACATTATAATTTATGGCTATCTTTATTTTGCTGACACGACTGAATGCAACAACGGACGTGGACGCGACAAAAACGTAAACAATTCTCGTAACTATAGTAGCAATGTTATTATGCCCTCTCGATTTATCACGACAAAAATTATTTCTAAGTTTTTAGTGCGTAATTTATTTCCAGTATTGCAGGTATAATAAAAAATAGCGTAAAGTATTCGTGGATAACTGGTCTTTAAAACACTTGCTCTATTTCGATCTTGTTATCCACTCATACTTTAATATACTATTTTAGCACACGTACTTTCAATTATTTTTCTACGATCGTGTCAAAATGAAATTTTTTTGCACTGTTTCTAGTGTCAAACGCGACGTTTGTAGCACTCTTAATATTAGCGCCCAAAATACGTCTTATTTGCACGTTGCCGTTGGAGGCGTGTTTTAATAATTTATTAAAACACGGTTTGTCGTAAATTTTAATCTCAACATAACCTAGAATATCTAACACAATATGACGGAAAAAGTGTCACCCAACTAAGTTTTTATATTTCTGTTACGATCGTAGAACAAATAGCGTATGATGCACGTGTATAAGAGCCATTAAAGTACTAGCGACGTTAAAAGCACTCCGCTAGCGCGTCGTGCTCTTAAACTCGTCGCATGTGCTTTAAAGGCGTACTTATACACTTGTATTATAATATACTAATTCCGTCGCCCTATAACGCATTGTTACAGAAAGCGTGTTGAAGCGTCATCCCTTCGATCGAAAATATTTAATTACTGATTAGTAAAATCATAATAATTTTACAAATTTACTTAGACTTTAATAAGGTTCTGTTAGTAAAACTTAAATTCGTTCAAAAATTAATTAATACTTTATTACATTTTGATTATTACTAAATCACTTTTATGTTTTATAGAAAATACGGACAAATTACTTTCTAATTAAAAAAAATATATTCACCATCGTTCTAACTATTTTTCTTTTGATAGTAATATTTTTAGTAATTAGTATTTTTAGCAGGACGCACATACTTTATTTTTTAAACCTATAGCATTATGAAATGTGAACAAATTCGCATAAGCAACAGTTTTTAAATTATTAAAATCAAAGTTCATTAAAATAAAAGTTCATGTGTTAAAAATAACAAAAATAAGTATTTTATTAATTTTTCAATCTACGTATCAATAATAAAACCGATAAAATCACTAAAGATTACAAAGTTATTCAATTAGATATTTAAATTTTTTAACTGTTTTTATTACTTTCTCGTATAGAGAAAGTCTCACAATCGTCCAAAAATTCGACCCCGAGAAAGTTTGCGAGGAAGTCACTCCTGGATTATTTTTCTTTGAACTCACAGTCGTATTTTCTTATTTATGCCAAACAATAGTGGATCCTTATAAAATTGTAGCTGGGTTTAGATATTAATTCAAGTTTGTATTTATTTATAACTGCTTATAATTAATTATTGTTTGTATGTTTTTCCGTTGTACTCATTTTCATTAGTAAATAAATGTATTTCCCTGCATTTTTTTAATTTGACGAAAAAAGGTTACCTAATAGTTAATTAATATTTTAGAAGATTAAAACATTTACAAAACTGTCATAGATACTAAAAAGAGACTCTTTAGAAGTATTTAGTGTTTAAAGATTCTTACCTGACAAACCAAAAAGGGATTACAGATTAGAGTATGTACCTATTAGGGGATTAGTACATTCCAATACCTGTTATTCGTAAACAAAAATAGCTGTTAGTTAAGTTGCCTACTATAATACTTCTAACTTTAGATTAAAAATACTCGCGAAAAGTGTTATAAAATATTGGTTCGTGTGTAATTACCAGATCAGGAATTTTATTGAAACGGTTTCAAAGGCACAATTGTACTATAAAAACCTTTTTCTAATTTGCTGTCTTAACAAAGCCGTTACCGCATCCATTTTGAGTGCGGTTATGAACCATTACCAAACCCGAAATCAACTTTTTTCGGTTGGTGACTCTGCATGAAATGTCAGTGTGCGTTTAAAGTTATAGCCAATGACACTAATGACAGTAAATTAACCGTAGCATTTTCGGCAATTTGCCATATCTCTGGCGGAGTGTAGGAAATTTCTGAATTCATTGTGAAACACTAATCCACACTAATTTTACAATTTCACCTGCGAACGCTTGTGAAAAATGACATTTATGGTGAGTCTACTTGATTAAAATTTAAAATTTTGTTTTAAATGTATGCTTTGCAATAAAACTGTTACCAACTGTTACAAAATTCCATAAATTACCAAAATTAATTTTATTTGTAGTCAAACGGTATTTAACTTGCAAATTAGAAAAAATTACATAAAAATCTCGTTTTATAAAACTTCCGAGCACTCGTTTTTTACAGCACTCCTGCCTTCGGCAGTCGTGCTGCAAACTGGACTCTATTTTTTAATTTTTTTAAACCATTAGCCGTGTGGTCCAATGAATAAAAGTATTCCTATTGCCATTTTTAATCTGTTTTAATAGCTTTTTGAAAAAAATAAATGCCAGACAGAATTTCATAGTATCTAAATTAATTAGCGAACGTTTCTCCAAATTATTTTTTGCGGCTGCGATATTATACGAAACAGTTTAAGTTTTATCCTAAAATTTGACTAACGCAGTGTGTTGCCTAACCCCTCTCCTTATCCCCCTTAAGATAATAACAACTCCTTTCATTACTCGTGTTAGAGTGATTGTCAGTAAGCTGTAAAAGGTGTCTTTCTCCCCATTGTTAGCTACTTCTGGTGGAGCATGACGTTGAATACCTAATGGTTATTTTTCTTGTATAAGTGTGAAATCGTGCTGTTATAATTCTGCCATTGACTAGTTTCCATGCTAATAAACTTTTCTTCGCTTTTTTTACTTAACAATAAACCTACTCCTTTCCCAGAGAAGAGTAGGGCCAGTAATTGTCGTAAATTTACCGCAGCCATTCCAGCGTGTTTCACTGAGACCAAGGATTTCCAGATTGTAGTTTTTTCTTTCTTTAGTGACTTGTGCCAGACGAGAAGTTTCCACATAGTACATATATTCCAGAATTCAATTCGTGTCCGAAATTTCGTGCTAAAGGTTTTCATCATAGGATCCTTCCAGCATTTGCTTTTAGAGGATTCAAGAATCAGATTTTAAGAGTTTTAAGGCAGTCATGGGTGGTTAGCCCAAGTGCCCGATCCTAGCGATGGGTCTGCCATCTATGGCCTCCAGGTCTGCCCCAGTAGGAACTAGTACTTGCATCGACATTTCCTTTGTGCTGAGATTTAGGTTATGCCGCATATGCTCGGTCGTCAGAGCCTCGTTTGTTGTCAACAGGGTACATCACGTCACCAAGTGTAGGAGTAGGAGAGGTTTAGTGTCTAAATAGAGTGACACTAGGGAGATTGACGTTTGAACGAGAGATGCTTTGTGTCCGCATCATCGCCCCATTAATACCCCAGCTTGGCCTATAGTGCTGCTTTAAGTAAGTAACTGCATTACAGCACCACTGGTTTAAAATAAGAGGAAGAAAAAATATCGAGAAATAAAGCTAGTTCTAATAGTATTTAACATTACAAGCCAGGTAAAACCGTTTTTACTGGCGATAGGATTGGGATGACTGGCGAGCCGTTAGGCGAGCCTGTCATATCCTTGAGCCAGTAAAAATGGTTACCTGGCGTGTATTGTTGACTATTCAATTCACCTGTCATCTGTCAAAAAGTGACCAATAACAATCCAGAATCCTGACGTTTCTTGACCAATCAAAAAAATATCAGCGGATATATCTTCCTAAAAGGTATTCAAGTGACTATTCAACACTATAACATATAAGCCAATCATATTGCAGACATTTGCTTTTTTCAACCAATAACAGCAGTATATCACTGAATATTGGGCACCATGCAAAATATTCACAAAACAATGTACGTACTCAAAAACTAAATAACCTTGTTGCGAAATATCGCTTAGCAACGATGTTCTGTCCTTAGCGATATCGCTAAGTTACGTAAAACTTAACATAAACAAACTGTGTGAACAAAGTTTGACTTTCATTAAAAAAATTTAAATGTTGTGTTTTGGAAGTATTCTGCTGAATTTAATTGAGGATGAATATTAATTGTTGGATTATTTTTCAATAAAGTTAATCGTTATGTATTAATATTGTTAAATAGTCGTCCCAAATACCACTCGAAGTGGATATATTTTTTTTAAATATTTTGCCATTTTCATAAAAATTATTGCAAATTTCACTCAACAAAATCACACTTAAATGTCACTCGCCTTCGGCTCGTGACATATTTGATATGATTTTGTTTCGTGAAATTTAAACGCAATAATTTACATGAAAACGGCAAAATATTTGTCAAAAATATATCCACTACTTGTGGTATTACCCTTGACTATTTTTAACAAATGCGATTTTTATTAGAAAAAGTCAATATTAGTGTCCTGTTACTATAGAAATTGCGTAGTTTGTTGCTAGATTTACTGAAAACTAATTTGAAAAAGTAGTTTGGTTCATTAAATAGTCCCTCGAATACCATTCTTAGTCAAAGTTAAGTAGATTATTTTTGCGGTGGTATCACTACTCATGTCCATTGCGCTTGGGATTAGGACTCGTGCTAGCGCACTTGTCCTAATCATACCAAAGCGCAATGGACATTCGTGACACCACAGCAAAAATAGTCGACATAACTTTTACTACTCATGGTATTATAAGTGAATATTTTATTTGTTCCTCACTTGTAAATAACTAGAAATTTACCATTTATTCAGAATGTCAAATTGACAAGCAACTAAATTCATCAATATGACACATACTGAGGAAGACAACTCTGGCTTTGCACGCTATCATTTATCTATGAGCACGCTTGTAAAATATAACTTGCTAGCCAGTAAAAAATTTACTGGCTAACCAGTTAAGAAACATTTTCAAGGTGAATACAGTGACTTGATAAATTGATGTTTACAAGTGAGAAACAAATAAAATATTTTATTGTTGATGTTTACGTCAGGCCACGAACTTTTCAAACACCCCTCGTAGTATGTTGCCTACCCAACCGTCCAACATGTATATTCAAACGTGAATGGGGTACCCACTGTTTCTGCAAGGGCACTAAAATCGACCCTGACGGTGCTGTTATCATCATAGATAAAGAAAAGAAGTTATCATTGTTGTCACTCAATGTAATCCCCTAGCTCTAGCTTATTTAAGCTAGTTTGACGTATTATTTATAATAAAAATAAACTCTCTTAAAATTCTTATCCTTCCTCCGTGTGAGTGAAACTATTGCTAAGTATTTAATTCACACACTTAATACCACATAAATATCTTCTTTTATAAATCTTATACTATTTTAGATATTTTATTCTCAATATAAGAGAATAACATAATCACAATTTTTTCTGACTAATAATTACAGAGGTAGATATTTTAATATATTAAAAATAAATTGTTACCACAAATGCATTTTTAACAATGACACGCAAAACCAGCCTTACGTGTAGTAATTCGTAGAAATTATTGCACAAATAGGCTTAATTATATGTTTACAACATTATATAACGCTCCACTCCAGTGCTTCTCAACTATGTCTTTCTTGGTTAGTGCAATAATTTATTATAACACAGTTAAAATTAGACTATTTGAAAATAGTGTTCAATACTGTAATAATTAATCTTTAAGATCTTAGCCTAAAAATATTGTGCTATACCTAAACACATGGTAATATTTGTGAATGTGAATTTAGAAACACTGGTCTGCTGTTACAGAACCGGTGACTTGCAAGAGATGATTAGCTGTTTGGCAAATTAGAAAGTATGTAAGTTTCATGAAGAGAGAGAGAGAGAGAGCTGTGGACCACTGGTTTTTATCATTTATCCTCACTTTTCACTTTACTATTGAAATTTAAGTTTGCATTGTAGTCCAGTGTGTAAGACTGTTGAACTTATTCCTTCATAAAAAGACAGCAATGTGTTATTTTTAACAAAAAAAGCAATGTGATTGTAGTAAAATCATATAATCACTGTATAGGTATTATTACCAAATTCCCCACTCTATAAGACAGTGCTGGCACTAACTTGGACCTGAAGGCAACACCGTCAAACTTATAGAGTTCATCGGTGCTTAATTTCATGTAAGTTACTTAGATAACCACCATATAATAATAATACCTATAATAAATTATTCTAACAGCGAGCATGGCTAGCACAGCGTTAATAAAAAACCTCGACAATCTATTACAACCATTCCTGGGCAAAGATATCAGGATAGCAGAATTCAACACAAAACCTCTAACTGCAGCTGGTGAAAACTATGGCAGCCTCATGCTCAAAGTAGAGATAAAACTGCAAGCAAACAATGGCAAAATGCAAAAATCAAGACACTAAGCACCTGGTTGCAAAGCTGTGCCCCCCGAACGAATTCATCAAGAAAATGTTTAACATTCCAGTCACATTCAAGAAAGAAGTTGCGATCTACAAAATAGTAGTCCCTGCCCTAAAGACGTTCCAGCAGGTCCAAGGCGTCTCTCAAGTCGTTTCATTTTTCCCCGAATGCTATGGGGCACGCATCAGCCTCCAGCCTCCGTATGATGTGGTTGACGATGATGCCGTTCTGCTCCTAGAAAACTTGCAATTGTCTGGGTATAAAGTTGTCGATCGCATGAAAGGGTTTGATTTAGAGACAGCCAGGTTGATCATGAAGGACCTGGCAAATTTTCATGCCGTTCCCATTGCTATGAAGCTGCTACAACCTGACGTGTTCAATGCACAAGTTTTGCCGCACTTGGACAAATTACAGGTATTTGATTCATTGACTGCAGAAGTGGAGAAGTCACTGTTCGATGGAATTCTAGACGTGGCTAAAGTCGACCCAAAGTGTGTGCCGCTTTTACCTGTCGTTGAAAAGGCTCTGCAGCTGGGCTTAAGCAACATGAAGGATCGCCCCCTGCCTCGGGAACCTTTCGCAACAATTAATCACAATGATTTTTGGGTGAATAACACCATGATTAAATTTGTTGACGGAAAGCCTGTTCACAATAAGATGGTAGATTTTCAACTGGTCGACTATGGTTCCCCAGCGAATGATATTCTGTTCTTCATCTTCAGCAGTTTGCCAAAACATGTGATCGACCAACACTACGATGATTTGCTCAAGTTCTACTATGATTCATTTATTGACACCTTGAAAGATTTAAAGTGTGACACTAAGCCATTTTCTTTCCAATTGCTGCAAGATGAAATTGAAATCTGTGCGAAAGTGCTGCAGTTCTTTCACATCATGGTGATGCTCCGTCCTATATTTGCAAAGAAGGGTACAGTTAAGGAGTTGGAGAAGTTTTCAGAAGATGACTTGATGGCGGAAGAAACGATATCAGATGAATACAGACAAAAGGTTCCAGAAATTATTTGTCATTTTGCCAAGAGGAAATGGATATGACAAATAAGAAATTAAAGGGTGCAAATTATTACAATAAGTAGTATGAATTTCTAGTATTATATTTAATATGTTAAAGCTATTTATGTGAAAAAAATATAACCTAATAAAATGTGTGTAACCAGTAAATTTTATACTGAAATATGTAGGTAGTGATTTTGTAAAATGCTACATTAATAATAAATTATATAACAAAAGAAATGTTAATTTGCTTTATAACTAATTGAGATAATCAATTTAGTGAGTTTGTAAAAACCTCAACTGATAAGATAACTGCTTTTCTACAATGGCCTTATGCAAAATTTGCACCTCGCTCGTTTACCTGAAGTCGAAAATATTTGATCTTTCCAATTTACAATAGGGTGTGCATCAAATTTTCAATTTTTTAGTTTCTTAGTGCTGAAAAGTTGCCTGAATATATTTTAATAAAGACCTATTTTGATTTTTCTTTAAAACAATTACTTCACAGTCCGCAAGGCCTTAGAATTGTTTAAAATGAAAGAAAATTGACAACTTATTGAAACGAATTATGTTTTTATGTAATTATAAATGTGTAGAATGCAGGTAGCCTGCAGGATTATTGAGAGATGGTGTGAAGAGAAAGGTCTGTCGGTAAACCCACTAAAGACTTAGATCATTCTCTTCAGAAAAAGAAGGAAACTTCCGAGTCTGAGGATGCCCATAATGTACGGAAGACCACTTGCATTACTGCAAGATGTCAAGTTCGTGGGAGTAATCTTCGACGGCAAACTAAGTTGGAGGTTGCATGTCGACACTATGAGGAAGTCGATAGCGACCTTATAGCAGTTGCGCAGAGCAATAGGCAGAAACTGGGGGATAAACCCTTAAGATTCTGCACTGGCTCTACATATTGGTAGTAAGGCCAAGAGTTCAGTATGGCTCAGTGGTCCGGTGGCCTAGGGTAGAGCGCCCCAGCATTTTCGTAAGATTGGCAAAGCTGCAGCGACTAGCTTGTCTCGGAATTACAGGGGCAAATGAGAACAACACCAACAGCCGCACTTGAGGTAATATTGATACTTGGATAAAGAGAATGCGGGATACGGGGCTTTGGAATGATCAGGGAGTTCGCCGACGCGGCTGCTAGAGAAATATCTCTATCAGCCTACAGGGTAACCGAAGCAGAGTACCGGCTAAGGTTAGAAAAAGGATACACGGATGGTTCTCGAGTGGTGGAAAGGCAATCCTCTGGAGCAGGAATTTATATGGAAGGCCGAGGGGTACAAGAAAGCTATGCTTTAGGAAGATTCACCAATGCATTCCAAGCAGAAGTTTATGCCATCCTATCGGTGGAATGGTGATTGGTTTGTGCATATGCTTATCTAAGTAAATGAACATAAAAGTGGAAATTCAAATTAAAATCTAAAGTAATCAATTAAAATCAGGTGTCAAGTGAAAGATAAATCTCAAGGTATACAGTGATAACATTATCTACTACATAACAAACAAACCAGAGAACTGGAAAGTGTTTCAAATTTTAATATAACTGAACAGGTTAAGTGAAAACCACAAAATAATAACTAATGTGATAACATTGGAACTACGGTACCGCGAGGCAAGTCTACGCTAATCGCCCCAAATAAGAAAATTTTAAAAATACGGTACACTGAGGCAAAGTCTATTAATCCAAAATTAAGCAATATAGAGCGCAAAAATTTGAAATAAGAAGAAAAACAACCAGATAAGGACGAAAAAATGGTGGAATTATTAAGGGAAATAAAATGGATGCGTTTCAGAAGGAACTAATAAATATAAAACAAGAAAACGTGCAGTTGCGCCAAATAAAAAATGGGACAACTCTTATAACAGATTTTCGTCTAATTCTAACTGCTTGAATTTGTTTTATTAATATGTCATATTGCAATATTGAATATTTGACATCTGCCAAATAATTCCAAATTAGAAATAATACGATAAAGTAATTATGCCGCATCTAAATGTAGCGACCAAAGGTGGAATAATTGCGAAACTAGACGTAACTGTCCCATTTTTTATTGGCCGCAAATACGCAATTGTACAACTTAGAAATGAAAATTACCAGCTCAAACAAAAAATGGAACAACAAGACGAAAAAATAGAAAAGATAGAGAGAGAATTAAGACAAAAAAGGATTATAATACATGGCATCGACAAGCAAACAAACGAGAGAGATTTAGCACTAAAAAAGAAAATGAGAATAATACTGAGAGATATGAATGTAAAGTTGGAAATGGAACACGAAATAAACGAGATGAGAAGAACTGGAAGATACCAGAACAAGAAAATTAGACCAGTAATGATCGAATTAAGAAATTGGACAGAGAAAATGGAGATACAAAAAGCTGTAAAACATGAACATCTTCATAGAAGAGGACTACTCAACAGAGGTTCTAATACAAAGAAAAAATTTGGTACAATTTATAAAGTTGATTAAAACAAATGGAAATCTGGTTACGATGAGATACAACAATTTTTTAGTCAATGGGGAAGCTTTCTCACTCGAACAATTAATCAACAGAAATGATGAATATAAGGAAAGAAGGAGATAAAGAAACAAGTATGGAACAATCGAACGTTAAGTATCACACACAGACAATGGGAAATGAAAATCCCATTACGACAAAGGAGTTTCAACAATTTGATACAACCAACGCCAAAAAGGGAAGAACATTAAGTCAAAGATCCCCCGAAAATATAGAACAGCAAGAAATAAGAGAAAAATTACTGAAAATAACAAAAACAAGCCGAAACTTAAAAAACTAATTAAATGCGATAAAGAATGGAAAATGATGACGACACGGGCAAACGAGAACGCGTATGATATGGCAAAACAAAAGAAACAAGCAGTAATAAACACGAGGTCAACCAGTTATACAGGCTGTTGGAACGTAAGAACAATGTTCGCATGTGGGAAAACAACTCAAATCGCTGAGTAAATAATCAAGTATAATATACGAGTATAAATTTTTGGCCTTAGCGAAGTAAGATGGACCGGAAACGGCGAAATACAAATGAATGGATTATTGTTGGAAGGATCCAAGCGGATTATGACATTTTGACCAGTTCTACACCATTGAGCGTTGAAAGGGACTTAGTTCATAATTTCCCTAACGAAATATTATGGGAAGTTATAGAGCGTTCATTGTTGAAAGGTACCAAGTGACGTGACTTAGTCCCTTTCAACAATAAACGGCGCGGCGTCGTATATAAGTAATATTGTGCTGCTCTACCTAAAATATTAATGTCAGACGTGTCAAGTGTGCGATTCATTTGTAGTCTTTGTGAAGTTATTTTATTATTAAAAGATGGACGAGTTGGAAGAAATATCTGATGCAAGTGACATAAATGAAGATGCAACTGCAACACGCAAAAAAGGAAGAGAGGTGTTATTAGGAATGACGAAAATTATAAACGGAATGTTATCAAGAGGAGTAGGTTGACGGGTGAAGCTTACAAAAACTACAAAGGTGTGCTGATTGCAGAAAAGAAAATTGGTCCACCTTGCAGGTAAGAAGCGCGTTTTTGCAGTATTTTAGATATCTAGATGTTGATTGTTTTAGCTGCCCGTTAAAATGCTTTTTAAAAATAGACGATGCCAGCAAAGATAAAATTTTTAACACCTTCTATTCTTTGCAAACGAAAAATGAACAAGATATCTATCTACAGGGACTCCTAGAAAAAAATATATCACTCGAAGACGCAAAATTAATGAAAATGCAAAAAGGTCTTGCACCTATTTTTTTATTTTGTTCTTGTTGGTGACAGACGTGCAAAAGTTTGTCAGATTGCATTTTTAAGTTTTTATGCTATTAGCAAAAAACGTCTGAAACGACTTAAAGACTTGCTTTCCAAAAATGAAACTCTTCGTGACAAACGTGGCCACAATCCTAAAACTCATGCTGTTCCAGAAGACGAAAACATTTTAATAAGGCAACATCGAATCTTTTCCTGTAAAACATTTCCACTATTCAGGAGAATCCATTGTTTACGTTGATGTCTAGGTTGAATATCACAATAATATATAAACTGTTTTCCGCCAAGCATCCAAATTCGCGTGTGATATATTACTATTATTTGAAATATTTCCATGAACATTACAACTACCGATTTGGACTCCCACAAATTGATACGTGTTGTCAATGTGAGGAGTTGGGAGTTAAAATAAAAAGCCCATCGCTAGGGGATGCTGCCAAACGAACTGCAGCTGCAGAGTTAATAATCCACAAGCGAAGAACTCAAAAGTTCTAGATATATCTGAACGAATCGGAAAAATTAAGCCACGAACGTGACGACATGGTGTCGTTAGCATTCGATTTTATGCAGAATATCCAACTTCCGGTAACTCCTGTACAAGGCCAATTTTACCTAACGCAGCTTACTCTCAGTGTTTTTGGAATTCACAATTTAAAAAGTGACACTTGTTTCTTTTACATTTACCACGAGGAAGAGGGTGCTAAAAGTCCTAATGAAGTATGTTCTTTTTTATCACACTACATTGAAAATTTCATTCCATCGTCTGTCCAAGAGCTTAGATTATTTTCTGACAACTGCCCTGGTCAGAACAAAAACCACACAATGGTCAGATTGTGTATGGCTCTTGTGGAGACCAGATTTAAAAAGGTGGAGCAAATTTTTCCTATTAGGGCATTCGTTTTTACCCTGCGATAGGGATTTTGGCGTGCTCAAAAAGCGGTTAAAAAAACATGACCGGATTTATTCACTACATAAGTACACAGAATTGATAGCTAATGCCAGTGTAAGGAAGAATTTCTCGGTAATGGAAGTTAATAGGAATGATATGTTAGATTTTAAGAGTTGGTGGCCCAAATACTATAAAAAGGACTGCATATCTCCAGAAACCAATAAAAAAACTACACCAAGAAACCAGAAACAGGGATTTACCATTTCGCACTTTTATCATTTTACCCACGATGCTTCTAAACCTGGATATGTGGTAGCATCAACTTATGTTGATAGTTTCGTTAAACACACATTTCGTCTATACATGCCAAGGAACACAGAACGAGTACCAGTAACTCTGCCTAAAACAAAAGCTTATACCGGAATATTACCAATAGTTGAGACCAAAATTCGTCATCTGCAATTGACTATGAGATACCTAGAAGAAGAATACAAACAGTTTTACCAAAAAATTATTGACGACTGGCCCACAAAGAAGCCTAAACCATAATCTGTACCTATTTTTAATTTAGTTCCTATTTTGACAATTTGCCGTGTAATCTCAAGTTACATGAAATAATGTTCCTAAGTTTTTGTTTACTTCTAAGCTCTGTAACTTATTTTTACGTTTCATTGTGTAATTTTAGAGTATGTTTTATTCCTCTTACATATTTTGAGTTTAGTATAGTCGTTTTCAAGTTGTATTTGAGCATTTAATGTTTATTCAATATATTTTCTTGGTATATTCGTTTATATCTATATCGTTAAGTGAAGAAGGGGCCCAAGTACCAAAAAAAAAGATTTTTTTATGCACAGAAAATAAAAATTTACAATTTGTAAGTTAAGTAAGTACTAGAGAAATTGGGTATACATAAGTGATTGACAAAATTGTCATTAAATTGAATAACAACAATTTGAAATAGTTTTTTGTTGTTTTCCTAAAGTTTACAGAAAAGGGCTTGGATCCTTTCAACAATAATCCATTCAAATAAAAAAGGTAGTGACAATAATTTACTCCGGAAAAAGTGGAGAAAATGCCAGTCATGAATATGGTGTTGCGTTCATGCTAAGTAAGACAGCTAAAAGGGCACTAACAGACGGAGAAGCCGTCTCGGAAAGGATCATTACTGCAAGATTCAGGGCAAACCTATTCAATATTTTGCTAATTAATACTTATGCACCAACGGATACATCAAACCAAAATATTAAAGTTAGTTACTATGAAGAATTAGAATCAGTTTACAATAAATTACGTAGTAGATATAAACAGGACATCATTATACTAATGGGAGACTTAAATGCAAAAATCGGAAACAAAAATGAAGGAAGAGAGGAAGTTATGGGGAAAGAAGGAATTGGCACGACGAATGAAAACGGTAAAATGCTGCTAGACTTTTGTAATATGAACAATTTAGTAATTGGAGGTAGTACCTTTCCTCACAGACTAATTCATAAAATTACGTGGATTGGCCCCGGTAGACTCCTCAAAACCAAATAGACCATATAGCAATAGATAGAAGGCATAGAAGTAGCCTGCTAGATGTAAGAGCAATGCGGGGTGCAGTTACAGGATCTGATCATTTCTTAGAAGAACCAAAATTAAAATTTAAATTAAAGAAAAACCAAATCAAAGCAGAGTAAAATTGAATACTCAATTACTTGTAGACGAAGAGACAAGAGGGTTGTATAATGGTTAGCAGATGCGGAGATGGCAGCTAGAAAAAATGACATGTGAACTTTATACAAGTTAACAAAGAAAATGACAGGACACAGATCTACCATAGTAAACTATATTAAAAATAGAAATGCCATGTTAGTTAAATCGCAATTAGAAATCATGAATAGATGGGTGGGATATTTTAAAGAGGTATATGATAATGTCGAAACAAACTCTATTGACTTAAATAATGAGGAAATAGAAAGAGAAGAATTAAACATTGATACAAATGAGATATCACACCAAGAGATAGAACAAGCGATCAAACTCCTAAAATCAAACAAAGCGGCTGGCCTAGATGATTTACCTGGAGAGGTAATTAACGCTGGAACAGAGTCAATTATATAAATCTTACACCCACTACTCAATAAAATATGGAAAGAAGAAAAAATACCCACAGATTGGCAAGTCGGCCTAATAATTAAAATCCCCAAAAAGGGGGACAGACCGGGATGTGGAATTTGGAGGGCCATAACATTACTAAACACAACGAGTAATATCCTATCAGGAATTATACTAACATGGTTAAATGAAGCAACCCATAATATGACAAGGAAAAATCAAGCAGGATTTAGGCCACGTAAAGCTTGCATCGATCATAGTGTAACGACCTTGCAACCTTGGACCCCAGGTGCAGACGCGTGACGTCAGCGCCTTTGAAGGCAGCTGCAGACGCGTGACGTCAGCGACGCTAATGCGTCATGCGGTTCCCAGAAAGGTCCAGCGAAATCTAGATGGATCTCGAAGGAATTATTCCACGAATATAAATACACGGCCGTCGGAGTTCTAATTCAGTTCTCATCAAACTCAAAGGCGTAAGGCCGCCATATAAATAAACGCGTATATAAATAACCACATAAATAAGTGATGTTTAATCCAGTGTAAATAAATAGATGGTATAACCATATAAATCATTAATGTTAAGTCGTGCTATATAAATAAATAAATGTATCGTTGTTAGAAATAGTTCGTAGTTTAAGTAATTCGTGTGTTTGTAAATAATAATAATTAATCATTGTAAATAAATGTTTAATACAAAAGCAGTGAATAATTTTTAAATGACCCGAACGTTAAAAACGTAACAATATAATAACCATAAGAATAATATTTGAAGAAAGTAACGAATGATTCTCCTTAGCATAGAATTTCGGCTTAGACCGCGTAGTATTTGTATATGAACACCCAGCATTTTCTGGTTTAATGTGCCTTGCACCTTGTGAAGTCGAGCAAAAACCCACTCTGATGATGCAAGCTGCAAGGTCTTGCGAAACGTTAGTGAATATGGATGCACAAACAGCAAAACGGCCAAATCTGCCTAAGTATCCTCGTTCTCAAGATACTCAAACAACACGAGCCACCAAAGAGCATGGCCATCGCGCGGGTTTTTGCTCGACTTCACAAGGTGCAAGGCACATTAAGCCAGAGAATGCTGGGTGTTCATCTACAAATACTACGCGGTCTAAGCCGAAATTCTATGCTAAGGAGAACAATTCGAGTAACCGCGAAACCCTCAAACAGTACATAAAGTAACGAATGGCAAAAAGACATTCACCTTGGATTTGTGGACTTCATCAAGGCTTTTGATAAAGTAGATAGAACCAAACCCACAAGATAATTCAGGGTTTTTGCATTTGCCTGATTTTGCATATCGATCAACTCAGCTACTATACCACTGAAATAAATATTAAAATTCTGGGCACTAGCATTGACTGACCGGCAGAATTTTTTAGTGAGCGGTTGTTATTTACAACCTCCCATGCAGCTTTCAGATAATTATTTTAGCATCTTATGTAAGTTGCGTTTGCTTCTTTTCTAGCCTTGTCAATTTCCAATCTATAGTGACAACGAAACCTATTTCTTAAATTAAAGGTGCGTACTGACTTGAGCATTTTTACGCGCACGAACGGTTTCGCGTAAAATTGCTCTAATCAGTACCAGCCCGAATTTGCGTGCGCGTACGAACAAGACCTATAGCTGGATACTGATTTGAGCATTTTTACGCGCACGAACGGCTTACGCGCACACACGTTCGTTCGCGAAAATTTAAACATGTACACAATAGGTCTTGTTCGTACGCGCACGCAAATTTGGGCTGGTACTGATTAGAGCAATTTTACGCGCAAACCGTTCGTGCGCGTAAAAATGCTCAAGTCAGTACGCACCTTATTGTGTACATTTTTTATTTTCGCGAACGAACGTGTGTGCGCGTAGGCCGTTCGTACCCAGCTTAAGATAGCATTAAGATAGCGTTTAATAAGTGCTGTTGCGATTTCCGCGGACGTTTATCACATTTTATTGTATTTTATCCGTATTCATGACACCCATCAACCACAATATGAACAATTTACTACAGCTGGCTGTCTTAATAACACTTTGAGGTTTTCGTCGATTGTGTATTTTTCAGATTATGAACTTGGAAATGGCCACATGGAAACATAAAGTTTAAGCTGCACTTCTATTGTGTTTTACGAGTATCATTATTGCAAAAGAAATATCTCTATGCCCTTGCTAGAGGGATTGGATGCTGAATTCGCATTAAGATAGCGTTTAATAAGTGTTGTTGCTACTTCCGCGGACATTTATCACATTTTATTGTATTTTATCCGTATTCATGACACCCATCAACCACAATATGAACAATTTACTACAGCTGGCTGTCTTAATAACACTTTGAGGTTTTCGTCGATTGTGTATTTTTCAGATTATGAACTTGGAAATGGCCACATGGAAACATAAAGTTTAAGCTGCACTTCTATTGTGTTTTACGAGTATCATTATTGCAAAAGAAATATCTCTATGCCCTTGCTAGAGGGATTGGATGCTGAATTCGCATTAAGATAGCGTTTAATAAGTGTTGTTGCTACTTCCGCGGACATTTATCACATTTTATTGTATTTTATCCGTATTCATGGCACCCATCAACCTCAATATAAACAATTTACTACAGCTGGCTGTCCTAATAACACTTTGAGGTTTTCGTCGAGTGTGTACTTTTCAGATTATGCACTTAGAAATGGGCACATGGAAACATAAAGCTTAAGTTGCACTTCTATTGTGTTTACGAGTACCAGTGTTGCAAAAGAAATATCTCTATGCCCTTGCTAGAGCAATTGGATGCTGAATTCGCATTAAGGTAGCGTTTAATAAGTGCTTTTCGGAATGCGAGGGCATAATCCTTTCTTTAGGTTAGAAGTTAGATAGATGATCGTTTTCAGTCGTAATAAAAACTGAGTGTGTATGTCACTGAAAAACCGAGTATCACTTATAATAATGCAGAAGACTAAAAGCCGTGTTTACACAACTAAAAGTACTATGGTTGCGTTCCACCATTTCTATTTTCGGGTTTTTGTAAACAAACTTCCCTTAACTTTTAATAGCGATATTATCACACAAAACAATTATTTATTATGGCTATTTCTTGTGTTTTTTAAAACTATGCAGGCAGCTTCAAACGGATGTCAAATTTCTTTAATAGCCATATCTCGTCATTGAATGCTGCCAAACACTCAAACAAAGAGCCTTGCGTTTTAACATAGTGTAAAAGCAACTCCAATGCTTACGCTACATAACCTAACCTTCGGTGCAACTGTGAGCTAAGTGTTGTTTTATTATAATTAATAGAAAAGATGATGTGCTTCGCCACTGATTGCAAACATTATAATGAAAAACATACGTGCAAGTTTTTTACGTTCCCAAAAGAACCTAATCAGCGGCGACGGTGGATAAAATGAATTAGGTAAGAATAAGGTTATGTTATGGTTTTTGTTTAATAAGGGCGTTTTAAGAAAACTAATATCTATTTTATATTTTTAGGAGACCAAATGCCGTCCAAAGAATGGGTGCGTGCAGCCGGCGTAGCGCTGATTTAGCGCTCGCTTTTTGCTTTGATGATGTGATGGAAATTAATCCATTAGTGCAATTAATGCCGTTAGAAAATAACGGAAACTTATTGCAGTTGATTGATTTGGATGCAGAAAAGAATGATGAGGCTGTTCATAATGGAAACTACTTTGAGGAAGTGGTACCACGTTATTCACCGCAGGAGTTTTGTGAACATTTTAGAATGTCCAGAAATGTTATGGAGGTATCTATCTAGCAATATTAGTACAATTTTGCTTACTTAAAAAATACAGTGCAACTGTATTAATTTGTATATATGAAATGCATGTAATTAGGTATTTATAAACATTTTACAATTATTTGTTTATTTCAGATGCTTGTGGTGGACATTTGGCATGCTGCGATCGGTTTGGAATGTCGAAAGGCACCGGTCATCTAATTTTTTATCAAATTTGCAATATTTTGTTGCAAATGATGCCACAAGAAATACGATGGCCTACTAACGAGCAGGCGATTATGACAATTGTATTAAGAAAAGTTGTTTACAATGAGAAATTATGATCCTATACAAAATTTCAGAAAGATCTTGCGACTTAGATAATTTGTATATATGAAATGCATGTAATTAGGTATTTATAAACATTTTACAATTATTTGTTTATTTCAGATGCTTGTGGTGGACATAGGCAATAGAGTAGACATCGAAGGCAGAATCGATCTTGGAAAAAAGACTCTGTTTACCATATGGATGTTGGCTAAACCGGAATCGTATTTGGCATGCTGCGATCGGTTTGGAATGTCGAAAGGCACCGGTCATCTAATTTTTTATCAAATTTGCAATATTTTGTTGCAAATGATGCCACAAGAAATACGATGGCCTACTAACGAGCAGGCGATTATGACAATTGTATTAAGAAAAGTTGTTTACAATGAGAAATTATGATCCTATACAAAATTCAGAAAGATCTTGCGACTTAGATAATTTGTATATATGAAATGCATGTAATTAGGTATTTATAAACATTTTACAATTATTTGTTTATTTCAGATGCTTGTGGTGGACATAGGCAATAGAGTAGACATCGAAGGCAGAATCGATCTTGGAAAAAAGACTCTGTTTACCATATGGATGTTGGCTAAACCGGAATCGTATTTGGCATGCTGCGATCGGTTTGGAATGTCGAAAGGCACCGGTCATCTAATTTTTTATCAAATTTGCAATATTTTGTTGCAAATGATGCCACAAGAAATACGATGGCCTACTAACGAGCAGGCGATTATGACAATTGTATTAAGAAAAGTTGTTTACAATGAGAAATTATGATCCTATACAAAATTTCAGAAAGATCTTGCGACTTAGATAATTTGTATATATGAAATGCATGTAATTAGGTATTTATAAACATTTTACAATTATTTGTTTATTTCAGATGCTTGTGGTGGACATAGGCAATAGAGTAGACATCGAAGGCAGAATCGATCTTGGAAAAAAGACTCTGTTTACCATATGGATGTTGGCTAAACCGGAATCGTATTTGGTAGGCTGCGATCGGTTTGGAATGTCGAAAGGCACCGGTCATCTAATTTTTTATCAAATTTGCAATATTTTGTTGCAAATGATGCCACAAGAAATACGATGGCCTACTAACGAGCAGGCGATTATGACAATTGTATTAAGAAAAGTTGTTTACAATGAGAAATTATGATCCTATACAAAATTTCAGAAAGATCTTGCGACTTAGATAATTTGTATATATGAAATGCATGTAATTAGGTATTTATAAACATTTTACAATTATTTGTTTATTTCAGATGCTTGTGGTGGACATAGGCAATAGAGTAGACATCGAAGGCAGAATCGATCTTGGAAAAAAGACTCTGTTTACCATATGGATGTTGGCTAAACCGGAATCGTATTTGGCATGCTGCGATCGGTTTGGAATGTCGAAAGGCACCGGTCATCTAATTTTTATCAAATTTGCAATATTTTGTTGCAAATGATGCCACAAGAAATACGATGGCCTACTAACGAGCAGGCGATTATGACAATTGTATTAAGAAAAGTTGTTTACAATGAGAAATTATGATCCTATACAAAATTTCAGAAAGATCTTGCGACTTAGATTAAACCGTTATTTTTTAGATTAAACAAATTGCATTTATTAAAAATGACGGTTTAAGTCGACAGAGCTTTCTGAAATTTGTTATAGGGCCATAATTTATGATTATAAACAACTTTTCTTAATACAATTTTTCCGTATCATGAACAAAAAGGGTAGTTTACCTATCAATAAAATACAATTTTCTAAAACTAACAGTTTTTTATAAGTCGACAAATCGTTCTGAAATTTGGTATAGGGTCATAATTTATCATTATCAACAACTTTTCTCAATTAAATTTTGCCGTATCATGAACAAAAAGAGTAGTTTACCTGAAAATAAAATATTTTTCGCTTCCTTGTCAAGGCCTACTTGTTTTTCAAAAACTGAAAATATTCTTAAAATTCGTTTCACACCAAGCAGGGCGGAATCCCAAAATATGAAATTCCAATTCGAACATTTTTGGTCAATCATACCTATTGTAAACTCAATCCGGGGACATACTGTATACAGGCTGATTTTTTTATCATGTAACAACTTATAAGCAACCCATTATGCAGAAGCATACATAATGCATGCTTCTGCATAATGGGTTGCCTACAAGTTGTTACACGATAAAAAAATCAGCCTGTATATATATATATATGTAGTTGATATTTTGTAAATATATTTTATAAAATTAGCATGTTTTTGTTGTGTAAGTGTAAACATAGTCAAAGGGTCATTCATGCAGCAGCAGAATTACAAAACAATTAGGCATCCTTTTTAGAGATCTTCTCTCGGCATTTTAATTAACAACTTTGAAAAGGGTTACATACAGGGTCCGGCAAATGGCAAGATTTCGTAAATACTTTTATTGTTGAAAAATTATTTTTTTTATAATTATTAATACATTAATGGGAAATAAAAGAGTAGCCATTTGATTTACAATTTAAAAAAAATTTTTTGAATACTACATCTGCCAAATGTCCTCCGTATTGCTGCAATCTCGTCACGAATTCGTTGTTTGAGGGCCGGGATTGTCCTGGGTGGATCAGTTGCAAACACTTTTGTTTTTAGGTAACCCCACGAAGAGTGATGCAAAACTTTCAGGCTCGACTCCCAAGAATGCATAAATGTCAACGGAGGACATTTGGCAGATGTAGTATACAAAAAATTTTTTTTTAACATTGTAAATCAAATGGCTACTCTTTTATTTCCCATTAATGTATTCATAATTATAACAAAAATAATTTTGCAACAATAAAATTATTTACGAAATCTTCCCGTTTCATTGCCGGACCCTGTACAATGCAATAAATGCTAAAACACCAGATCAAAAACCATCAAAATACTACGGTGAATATTGTTACGCCATGCCATGTGTAAATGCGTTTATTTTAAAATGCAATATATGAACCGTAATTTTATTGAAAAAGAAGCATGAGAAAGAACAGGGCATGTAATAACCCACATACTTGCTGTAAACTGAAGTCTTTCTACTATATGATCAACAGAATTCCTTCCCCCGTACAATATATTATGTTTTTACATACTCAGTAACGTTTCCATATTGCATTTTAAATAAACGCATTTACACATATTGCGCGATATAATAAACTCCCTGTATAATAAAAAATCAGACTATACACCGATGTCAAAATATATTTATTACAAAACTTCTTACTCATTACAATATTAAGTGTATCAAATAAAAAAATATATACATTTAAATATAATTATACATAAAATAATGATACAATTTTAAAACTAATTATTTTTATTATTTGTATTTTTAACTAACTCTAACAGTTGTCGCAAAATATCATTTCGCTCCTTTTGCGTTTGGAGTTGCTCCTTGTACACATTTTTAATTTCTTGCAGCTCTCTAATTTTCTGCTCTTCGGAGAGCAGCATTTGCTTTCGAAATTCTTCTAACTCTCTATTTTTACGTTTGGTACCTCGAGTATCACTGGCAGCAGTATTCAAACTGGGAATTCTAGACGGTGTGGATGACAGGCTTAATAACGATTCCACTGGTGGAGTTGGTGATGAAGAATTCGATGTTGAAGAGGCAAGGGATGATGAATTTGAAGGTATTGGGGGTGGCAAAGCTGACGAAGAGGGTGCAGGTATATATGCTGGGATTAAGGACGACTGAGTAGATGTAGAGGGCTGGTTTAGCACAGATAAGGGAAGCTTAGGTTGTGGAATGGACGATATTAAGTGTGGAGGATTAATGGTGGCATCAGTATGAAGCAGGTCATCCATCACGTCGAAATATTCCCAAGTTTGTCTACCTCTGCCAGTTTTTCTTTTGGTATCTTTTATTCCTTTATAAGTGCTCTTCAAATTTCTAAATTTTCTGTCACACATGTCCGGTGTCACATGGTAACAATTTTTTTTCATATTTTCGGCAATTCTCCCCCACAACAGACTATTTTTCATTTTGGGGTTTCTGAAGTTGCAGCATTCTGAGCGGTAGTGCTCAATCAACAACATGGTCGATTTCTGTGACCAAACAAACCGCTCGGCAGCTGAATTGTCTGCAGGCTCATCTGTTCTTTCCGGTACCATGCGTTGCTGCATAATTTGATTTATAACATCATTCTTGATCGTCTCGTCGATAAGAAAAATAAAATCTTAGACTTAATTTAATCAACAGTAGGTAGTTTCAAAAGATTCAATGGAAATGTAACTTAGTTCGAACGAAATTATAGTAATATTAAGAAGCAATACATACCATCAAAAATAGCTTGTACCATATGTGATGGGACTTCCGCCGCTACAGTTTCTCCGTTAACATTAAACTGCAGCAGGGTCGTTTCAGAAACTATGATTTTCGCGCCTTTCTAGGTTATATTTACAAATTAGCCCAAACACCGTGTTTTGCTGAGTGGTCAAGCGGAAATGAAGCGACAATGGAGCGAAAATAAATTCGCTCCCAAAAATGGCGACTGCTGCAGAAGCGAAACCGAAACGCTGTCGGTCAGCGAAGCGTTCAACGCAGTCGCTACCTCAGCGCTATGCCGGCTGAACGCACCCAATGACACAAGCAGCAGTGTCTTAACCGAAGCTGAAAACATGCTATTGAAGCAGCCGTTTGGACATTGCTACAAAGAAATTAGAGAAGCTGGAAATGTTTTTCAGCTTTACGCATATCGAAAATCAAGACGATTTAATTGTCTTATATACTGGACTACCCAACCAAGAAATGTTTTTATCGCTTTTCAATTTGTTGGAAAATATTGATAGAAATTATTATTTAGAATGGAACGTGTAACATATTTCTGCCATCAGTCAATTATTTTTAACGTTATATAAGCTGCGCCAGAATCCCCCACGTAAAGATTTAGCTCAGCGATTCAACTGTAGCTCTCCAGCAGTTACTAATATTTTTTTAACTTGGTTAAATTTGTTACACAAAGTAATATTTTCCAGTATAATGTCATCTGTACCATCTGTTTAAGATAATCAAGCGTGTTTACCTAATTGTTTTGCTTTCTTTCCGAACACAAGAATGGTATTAGATTGCACCGAAATCTGGCAAGTGTGTGGCGCACTAACCAATTTCCACTAATAAAGGAAGTTGAAACATATTTTGAAGGCGAACAGTAAAAATAGAAATAAGAGTGTTAATTAACAACTGCTTATTTATTTAAATAAGACATTTTTTCCTTATTGTATAGTTGTACATTACTATATGTTAGTTTAAGTTCACTGAAATATTCGTTTTGTTAATTACAGAACATAACAAGTTAATAAGTATTTACAAAAATATTGCTCTAACTGCTATCTAATAAAAAATTTCTTATTAATAGTACAGCAATATCACGAAAACAAACTGCGCACATCATCAAATATTTAGTTATTAATTTAAAGTTACCGTTTGATTCCGTGATTTACCTATAGTTACAATAAATACGATTAACTATAGGTAGATCACGGAACCAAACGGTAACTTTAAATTAATAACTAAATATTTGATGACGTGCACAGTTTGTTTCCGTGATTTTACTATATGTATATTGCTTCCTGCGCTGGGATGAGCTCCATATACAGCTGAGCGCTGGGTTAGTCAGCCGAGGTGCGAAGCACTGCGGTCAGCTAAAAGCACGAAGCTGGAATAAGCCTTCCCACGAGGTATGTATGCTATTTTACTCACAACATAGTTACACATTTATTTAATTTTGACATTTACTAGAGATGGAAGGAATTTTGTATGATAACAATTCTTCAAAATTTGTATATTTTCTGCCCATTCTTTTTTTTTTTTTGTAGCTGGAATTATTGCGACGACTTGAGGAGTCCAGATAACTAGATAGCATTTCTTTTTATGTACTAACAAGTGCAATGCACCCTGTATTTGGTGAAAATATTCATGGTTTTCATTTACCACAAACTGTTGCAGTACCTTATCGTAAGAACAAATATAGCCTTTATCATGTGATTCCATCAAGTTGGAATTGCGATATTTAAATAGACATTTAACTTCCACAAGCTCTTCCTACAAGGCCATCTGGGATGGCCCCAAGGTATCCAAACTGATGGAGCCATAGTCCAGCAGATGTCACAGAAAGTCCAGTTGCTGCCCCAAATGTTTCAATTGCATTATTTTCATGTTCTCGCCCCTCACCGAATGGCCTTTACTCCATCTAAGTTATATGTTCCTGCATAATAACAGAACTTTATGAAAAATGTGAAAAATATTTTGCAAAGCAAACCTGTTAGTTTTTTGAAAAGCGATGCAGAGTAACGATTTCTTTTGCAAGCTGCTAGCACCGTACGGAACGAACTGGCTGTTAAACGAAACCTGCGAATAATTAACCACAAGGGATTTTTTTACTGCCCTATGGTTTTCTCAAATATAGTTATTACTTGGTCAGGAGAAACATTCACTTTTTGTTCAAAATAACTAATTTTTTCAGATATATTTTGATATTCTGCAGAGAAAATTATATAACTAATCTGTGGAACAATATTATCTTCCTGTGCAGTAAGTCTGGGTGCTAGAAGCCAACTGAATCCTACCAGCCCTCCAAACGAAGCCAATTTTTCTCTAAGCGTTTCGATCACTTTCTTGGTAACACTTCTCTTTGAAGCTCGATATTCCTTAGATGGCAAAAACAATTCATCGATTGTTCTCAAGTTTTCATCAAGTGCTTTAGATTGTTTAGGCACTGACCAGCTACATGACTGGTCCGTAACTGATATATTATAATGGGCAAATAGTGCCAGTGCAGCAACATGGTGACATGAAACTTGTCCACGAGGACATGTGCAAGAAGTTGAGGTTATGTTTTTGTCTTCATCGAGGAAGATCTACAAAGTAAAAATATATACTTAGTATTCGTTACTGCTTAGAATCCATCTGAAGCAGCAATCAGTATTTTAAATAATTATACTTTTTAAGCTAAAATTTATCTTACCTCAACATATGCTCTTTGGTATCGCTTATCTTTCATGCTTGCGTGTACTGTACCATTTACCATTTAATACTGAACAGAAAAAGAAGACACTATTCAATTCAGCAGTATTGGCCGTATCCAATATGAAAGAAAGTTGCCCGGAGGCTATCCAAGAATGTCCATAAAACGCTCTCCAGAGGCAAGCGTTCCCTTTCCAGAAACTTTCCATTTAAAAATATATTTTTTTGGAACTTTTCCTTATTGCCATTCTCTAGCGTGGTTTTAAAACTTTCTTTAGTGCAACAAAAGTTATTAAATTCGTCCTAGATTTTAAATGCGGCATTTGCCGCGGGTTTCAGCTAGTATTGTAATGATCGCCCCCACAAATTATGTAAAAATATATAAGATAAATAAATATGGACGTATCTCCGCAATTTTATAAATTAAATGGTTTTAATAATAAAATTCTGTTGTCAGTTAATCTCAGGACGTATTAAAATGGATGTTATAATTATTTACTAAATAAATGGTTTATTGCTCTTGTATTTCATTGATTTGCAAATAATTGAATTAAAGTTTCGGTCTAGCATGAAATAACTCTAGTCTTAGGGGTAAGTTTAACAGCTTGTATTACAAATTCTTTTGTGTATGACAAATTCACTAGTATGACAATTGCTTAAATTCCTTTCTGACACCTTAAATTGACTGTAAACACAAAGATGATGTGCATGTATAAAAACTTTGGGTAAATTGACTTCCATTCCACCAAAAAAGGCAAAAATACATCAGGTAAATATTATGAAAATTATGTGACGTAATTTCCGGCTAACCTGGTTTGTTTCAGTGACGCAAACCGACGCTCTGATCTGCTTTTGTTCTATTTCCGGCATAAACGGTCGAAATGTTTGATCCAAATCACAAAGAAGGACGCCTTGCCGATTAAAAATCTCTGGAAAGCTTCTGAATACTGGGGTCTCGTGCTACACCTCGTAGACAGTCTAATCTTTATGAAACCCGAATCTAGTAGGCTTACTACAACTGCTTCCTGTGAATGTTTTTACCTTTGAAAGAGGTGCTGCGATGCTGGCTCGCACAATAATGAAACGCCACGGCTCGTATCAACTTGGTGACGGCCTCTGGGTTCTCTTTCCTACTTGTAAGGCTTACCAAAGAGCTCCGCCACACGTAGTAAAAAGGTTTTGGCTGGCCGATGTCTCAAACTGCCCGAAATCTTGTCCGAATTTGGTCTCGCTATAGGACGCACCTGGTGAAATCTTGCTGGGCTGATCCCTGTTTACTGGGATGTTTTATCACAACGAAAATTACTCTCATCGATGCTCTGTACACCGGTGAATATCAACAACACTGATACAAATAATTCTTTTTATTAATAATTTTACACCAAAACTGGGAGCACCTATTGCCATAAAAGTTACAAGCTTGTTTTGGATATTAAACAATTGGCTGTCTCGTTACCTAGCGATTACAATTTACATTTGCTTTTATGAAAATAAGGTTCGTTATAAAATTTTTACTTATGAACTATAGTTTTGATATACTCTTTTTGCTTAAATACTAAACTGTCTTTTCTTGGGAATTGTCACTTTAAACTTTGCTCTGCTTTTAATCACTTAGTTTAATTGCACTGATTCACATGAGTTTATTTAGCACTGCACTAATTGTCTGTGTCCCCTCAATGTTTCCTTATTTCATTGATTTTTGCAATAATTGCTTTGCTCGCACACTGGTCCTTTACCCGTCAGCTACCTTGCCGTTTGTTGGCTTATAAACTTTTAGTATGCATAACGCTCATACAATTTCTGTACTTCACAAACCACCTTGCCATTATTTAAATTCACATTATTGTTTGAAGTTACAACCCTCAAATCTGCCAGCTACAAAGATTAAGCTGCATTTGCCATTCCGAACATCTATTATGATTGAAAATCAACGTAACCCTTTCGAATTCTACCTTATCTAATGCTAACAGTTCTCCCTCAAATGATAGTTACTGCTACTCATATCAAGTGTATTTATTAATGTAAAATACTGACTATCTTGTAATAAATAAAATATTTAATTCTGTGATCATTTTGAAATTATTCATTTTCGTGTTAATTAGGCAATCAGAATTGCTGTGGGCAGTAAACCATTACAATAAATGTATTGTTATGATACAAATAGGGTAGTTGTTAAATAATAATAAAAATATGATAAATTTGGAAGATTAATACAATAAAATTTTGAGGGGTTTTAAATAAGATTGGGTGTTAAATTTAAAATGAACGATTAATATTAAAATTGAGACAATTAGTAATGTAATTTGATAATTAAATAGAAAATGAATATTTAATTTTTATGGTTGAGTTCAACCATAGTAAAAGTGTAAACCAAGGTAATATTTGACAAGTATGCTTGCTTTAATAATAAGGAATTGTAGCATGTATTAATTAGGACATTTTATATTTTTAAGAGGGCAGGAATAATTGTAACTACCAGAGATAAATGTATATTATATCATGAGGGACTAAAGTGCACCATTTAATCCCGCGAGTGGAGTTTGTTGCCTCGAGGGCAACAACCACTCAAGGGATTTAGGCACTTTAGTCCCGAGGTACATACGCTATTTTTTGCACTTTTGGGAACATTATCATCAAACATTTCCAAAATTTGAAATCTGTCAATTTGGAAACTGACAATTACAATTTTTTTTAAACTGAATTGCAGCAGGCCCTGGGTAGCCTGAATCAGTTGGCAGTACTGAAATGTATTGTCAATATATGTCAAATTCGAGATTTGCAGGTTAAGTTTTGCGTCAGTGTGTGTTAAATGACAAAAAAACCTAACATACTAACCTTGTGTGTACATAAATTTACCATGGTTACGGTATCATTTTTACTTTAGTCCCTAGGGATTAAATGAGCTACTTTAGCCTCTGTTTACGGGGACTAAAGTATCAACTTTAGTCCCGGAAGTGCAAAAAATTTGTTTAGACAGTCAGAATAACAAACTCATAAAAAATATACAGATTTTTGAAAAACTCATTTTGATAATAAAAAGATTGAAATTATGCCTTTTATTTTGTATGATTGTTTGCTGAAATACAAATAACGGGGCTATTAACAAATCTACATGGTGAAAAAATATGAAAATGTAATATTGAATTAATAAAATCATACAATCGGTGAAAAGATTGTGCAATACAGTTAATTAGATACAAATAACAAGAAGACTACAATATTTGAATGGATTTGGATTTATTGGTGCATGTAAGATATAATTGATATTCATTACTGAGGTTGGTGATTACATAGAAGCAGAGCTGGGCAGTAATTAATTACTTTTTAATTAAATTACTAATTAAATTCCTTTTTGTGTATTTGCCTTGGAATTGAATTACTTTTCAAAATGCGGTAATTGTAATTGGGAATTGCCATCTTTGTTAGAAATTACTTGAAAATGCCTTTTTAAAAGTAATTAATTACTGCATTCAATTACTCAATTATTACTTTCGTGTAATTAAATTATTCTAAAGTATTTAAATTACTTTATAGGTATTTGAATTACTTGTGGTAATTGAAATTACTCGAGGTAATTGAATTACTTTGTGGTATTTCAATTACTGAATTACTGACCTCGATAGGGTGCTAGATCTCCAGAACGCATAAAAAAGATAAGTTCTTATTAAGTTACATATTAAGCAAATCGCAGGGTATTCCCCGCGCAATATAATTTATTATTTCCTCTGACGAGTCGAATAACAGCAACTTCTGCATTTTGTATGACGCGTTCACGAACATTAGTGCGTGTATCTGTAGCTTCTAATAATGACAATCTGTATTGTGAGAGACGCTAAGTGTAAGACGCTATAAGAATATTTGCGGTAAGTACATTACAGATTACAATACCTACGGTAAAATAATAATTTTATAAATAGATTCATTAGACGATATTGGTTCATAATGATTATTTATTCATTTCAATTTGCTTGTTTTAAACGATCCGTGCAAGTGTAACAGACGTTAGGTCCAGAAAATTATGTTTTTGAGTGAGGAATTGAATTAAACGGACAAAATCCGATAACAACATTTAAACAACGGAAAACACATATATAAAATGTACCTAATTGCAAAATCCCATTATGGCGTATGGTAATTTTAAAACGCCGCCGCATAAGTTTACCGCATTCTTGCTCATATGCTGCTTTTTATACTGGCTGCAGTATGTTAGCTTCGATTATTATTAAAAAAACCCTTGCTAATTTCGAGACATTCAAATATTGGCTTCTTAATGATTTTACTCAAAATTCCATTTAGTTTTTTAAAAGAACAGTGTATAGTGACCCAATTTACGTAATTTGATATTTTATTTCCCTAAACTTAAAATCAATAGGTATTATTAAAGATGTTAATAACATTTTGAAATTTGAAGTAAAAATATGAAAGCTACCTGAGCAATTTTATTTGTCAAGCGTTCACAGTAATTTTCTTATTCGGTGTGTTCAAAAAGGAATTACTTAAGGGTTGGCCATGGAATATAAAAGTATTGGCAACAGTAAGCTTTAGAATTCATTAACATAATCACTGTTGTTGCTGTCATAAGTTTATATTATACGCTGATATCGCGATTGAAAATTCTAAAAATTGCCATATTCAACCCTTATGTAATTTCTTTTTGAACACATAGTATAAAGGTCACTTGAATGTAAAAATGACTTCATTGTTACGTACTTGAGCAAATTATTTCAATCAGCCGTTTTCAACTAGGTTTATCAGTCATCTGTCAACTTTCAATCGTCCCTGATCAACACAAAATTGATATTTTGTTTTATAATTTCAGAAGTTACCTAATACATTTTTAATAACTATTTGTATTACTAGGGAGGAAAATGTATCATTCCCTCTCGCAGAAGTAGTTTAGTTCTTCAGAGTTTGCGAGAACAGTACCTAATCAATTTATTGTAATCATGCAAGGGATGAAAGGACGTTTTAGTCCAGAGTTATACATACAACACTTTTACATTTTATGATGAGACTATCTCTTGTAATCAGCTGCATTAAAAAATATTTAAATATGAAAACCAGGAGGCTAGTTGATTTATTATTAATAATAATAACATTGTCTCCCGTCTCTAATGGCAACGGCAGTCAATGTTATTCCCTCCCACTGCCATTGGAAACCAACCAGGGACCCAAACGTATATTTATTTTTCCTATACCCCTAACAGGCAACAGAAAATGTCACTTTCGTATAACGGGGTAAAAAAAGTATTTTCAAACAGAGGCAACAAAAAATGCTCAAGTTGCGCCAAGTTGATCGTTCTTCTACAAAATCTAAATAGAAATTTGCTGTCAAACACTTAAGAAATCCAATGCTTCACCCTGTATACTTAGGTAAGTTACATATTTTTGTCATTCAGCCTCATGTTAAGCGTATTTAATAATAGATTGTTCTACAAGTTAAGAAAAGTGAAAGTTTTTCAACGTTTAATTCACGAGCGAGTGATGCAAAGGGAGTGGATTAATTTATCACGAACATGGAAAAATTACTTTTATAACATATTCAGCGTGCTATTTTTTCTAATATCATTACAAAATCTAGCCAAAATTTTTTTTTTTTAAAATTCGCAGTGAAGAATGTTGAAATCGTCAAATAAAATACGAGAAATCGGCAGTGAAGTAATCCATTGTTTTACAACTTTTTGTAGGCGGCTGGGCGATAGGTAAACGTCAACCGACGTGAACGTAACCTATAAAAGTTGGTTAAAATGTTGTAACTTCGGGATTTCTCGATTTTAAAAAACAATTTACCCCTGGGCACTGGGAGTTCCATTTCAATCCTTGTGTGGTTTATTTGCTTTGGCCGTTCGGGCCTCGGCAACTAAATACCTAATCGTGCCAAAAAGCTCAACTTTAGTGATAACTTATGTGGAAACTAATATGAAAAAATATATAGATTTGAACTTCCAAGTCCCTATACCTTCTTACTGAAGGGACTTTGTACTAAAGTATATTAGGTTTAATCGGTTTATTATAACCTAAGGAAACTATGCCAAATCGGTGTAGCATTTTTTTTGGGACACCCTGTATAATTGTTATCCTTGCATTTATTTATTTACTTACATCTTACATCAAAACAAACTAAAAACTTTTGGTTTTGGTGAACGGTGCATGTAGCTAGAAGATTTAATTATCAAAAAACCTTCAAGAGTGATAAAGTATTAGGTTACTATAGTTAACAAAACATAAAAATTAAGCATTTTTAGATAACGATTACGAATCGACACGACACTAATGATAGTTGCAACTTGCAAGAAAATTCTACTAAATACACCTACATGACAATAATTTTTATTGAAAGTAATTGAAAAAGTAATTGATGTTGTACAATTACAATTACTAAGTAATTGGTAATTGAATTACTATTTCCTGTGAGTAATTGAATCTCTGGTAATTAAATTACTACATTTTGCGGTAATTGGTAATTAGTAGAGCAAGGATAGTTATGCATTTGCATGTTGCATGCATAAATGCATATTTTTGATATGTTTTAAGTAGAGTGCATATTTAGCAAAAATAACCATAATATGGCATATTGCATGGAATTTTTGATTATGTAATTTTGTGGATTGTAAAGGGTCAAGTATCGAACTTGCATACATTCCTCTTATTAACAAAGAGTTAGTTAGCGTTGTTTTTAAATTATGATTCACAAAATATTTCTCATTTTTACCTAGAACAAGTTGCTCAAAAGGAAGGTTATAAGAGGATTTGAATTTCTCATTTTTACCTAGAATAATTTGCTTGCAAACAGGTCAAGAGGATTAGGCTTTCTTCCGTTTTACAATAGAACAGTAGGCTTAAGGAACTTCCGGATATACCGGGTGTCCGTTCTCAAAGTCGAACATAGGCGATTGACATTGCATTGAACGTTTTTGCCGATTCCTGGTCGCCAATTCAACCTACAGGGAAGGTAATGGTATCAATGGAAAGATAAAATAATTACGCATCAAATGATGCCAACAATAATATTCAAGATGCGATTTTTATTTTAAAATATTAATTTAAAACTTGAGAATTTTTAAATATGCCATGCCTTGCTTCTCAAGTTCGATAGCATTTGTCAAAAAAAAAATGGTAATTAGTTGGTGTAAATCAGGTATTTTCTGTCAACGTCTGTTAAAATTATCTACAGAAAAATGAATTATTTCAATGAAGAACGAGTGAATGCACTAATGTTAATTCCCTATGTTCGACTTCGAGAATGGACACCCAGTATGTTGTATTTTAAATGATAACAATAGAAAATCAAATAATTCTGTAATGGAAAATTATGATGTTGCAGAAATTGTAAAATTTAAATTTGCTCAAATAGCATCCTGTGATGTTGAACGTATTTTCTCGGAATATAAATATATTTTAAACGAGAGAAGGCTTGGATTTTTATTTGAAAATTTAAAGCAAATTTTAATTATAAAATGTTTACATTAAATTATGTAGATCGCTTAGTTTCAGTTAGATTTTTATATTTAAATATGTGTTTAGCTTAAGTGTCGTTGTTTTTTCTTGTGTATTATGTAACCGCAAATACAAAAATTAATATTTACTGCAAATTATAGGTAATTTTTAAAGTGCATATCAAAGTGCATATTTTATATATGTTTCGTGCATAAGTGCATGCATATTTATTCATTTTATAGTGCATAACTATCCTTGCTCTAGTAATTAGTAATTAATTACTTTTTAAAAGTAATTTGCCCAGCTCTGCATAGAAGACAAGTCAATCATTTAGAAGGAAGTTGTTAGGAGTAGCTGCATGATTTGGACAGTTTCTATGGGTGTCACTGGATACAGAGTACTAGCTGAGGAATAAAGATTAGCTTGGGATCATCTATAATACTGAAACTTACCAGGAATCTATTGGCGTGACGGTGACATTGATGAAAGGAGCAGGAACGGATTCTACGGAGAGTTGAGTTTTTTGACAAGTTGGAAGTGGTTTGAAGGATAACGGAATATCATAGCCTTAACTATTGGAGGTATAAGCTGTAGGCGTTGCAGACTGTAAACATCAGGAGCTGTGGACATTGGGAACTGTAGTATTTGGATACTTGCAATGAAAGCTTGAGAAGTGTTGAGGTTTGTTTTTAATTAGTCATATAAATGCACTTTGAATAACAGACAATAAAAGAAAGAGTGAAATAAACATAATACAGTACTTACTTTAGTGAATTGATTAATGGATATGTCAGTATAAAGGTTATTTGTCAATTCTTGGTTTAATCAATTTTAGAAGTCAAACTGACAGTTAATGTCAGTCAGCAATCATAAAAGCACAATAAAATTTGAATTTCAATTAATAGATAACTAGATTGGCAAACCCCCCTGAGAGTCTCAATTGTAATATTTAATGAAATAGAAAAATTGATT
The DNA here is from genome assembly GCA_940337035.1 of Agriotes lineatus. Classification (NCBI taxonomy): domain Eukaryota; kingdom Metazoa; phylum Arthropoda; class Insecta; order Coleoptera; family Elateridae; genus Agriotes; species Agriotes lineatus. Next base: position 256,402 of record CALNHX010000658.1, read on the forward strand.
TTAAAAGAAATAATAGGGCTAATACTAAATAAAAATGCATCTCAGGCATTGAGTCATAGCATAATTAATGGCGCCCAACGTGGGGCTATCACTACAGTATATACTTAAGTGTTATTTGTTGATTTGGCGTAGTTTTTATTGCTATTTGATTTACTTCTGTCGTATTATTACTGTTGTTCGATGTATCAGTGTTTATATTTATTATAAGTTTTGTATTTGTATATATGCTTTATGCTATTCTGGTAAGATGTTCTAGCTATCTACAATTAAATATGATTTTCCACAATTTGTCTCAGCCTACTTTGTTGAGTTTATAAAATATAACTTTTAATGTGTTTTATTTTGTTGAAATTTGCACATTTGACTAATATTTTACTTAAAATGTTAATATAGGTGTTGGTTTGGTTATATATTAATAAACATTTTAAAGTGTATAGGTACTTATGTACAGTTGGGGAATCAATACAGTTGATATCCTGCAATAATTCTTTTTTTCATTGCTTAAATAATTCTGAGTACTTTTAAACAAATTTTAACACTTACCTTGTAAACTAAATTTACCTATAGCAGCAGGGCCGTATCTGGGGAGAGAATTCGGAGGGGGTTGAAGTAACACAAAAAAATCAGTTGAATTTCGCAAACAAACTTTTTAGGTGTCTGAGCGTTTTTTCTAAATTTTTATTTTATTCTTATTTTATTTTATTCCGTACTCCGCCAACAGCCGTTAGGCCAATTATAGGCGTCACTGTACATTTTTTATGGAGACTTCCAACCCCACTAACGACTATCATGATGTTATTATGATATCCGGGACCAACTTTTTTCCGTGATAGCCGTACCACGAGGTGCCGGGAAAAGCAGCCGTGGAACTCCCATCCATGTTCTGACCAGATAGAGCGTTGCTTAACTCTGCTGATCGAGCGTGGACGCTTGCTCAAGCTACACCGCCCGGGACCTAATGATCTCTCTCCTATAGTTGTTGATGCCGGTAATGTGGTAAAAAATAAAATAATATAAATATTTGGAAAGATAGATTGATTACATTGCGATAATTCTTCAACGGCATCGTTCGGGCTATCAACTTCAGGCTGCTGAATCCACTTTTGTTTCCATAGTTGTAACTCTGCAGGCAACGTATCGAGGTCCAAAAATTGATTGTACAAAGAATAGTAATTTACGTTACAAGTAAGGAAAGTGGAGATTTTCAGTACGAGTGAGATGTTTGAGGAAAATGCCGTTAGGCCGAGTCCGGAATTTCGAGACGAGTATGGAAAAGCCACTTTCATACGAGTTTCGTACAATATTTTTTCGTACACTAGCATACAAAACGGAATACTAAATTTATCCTCGTATATAGCAAATAAGTAGAGTAATGTTATTATGTACGTAACGTTTTATATGTGTTGTAACTAAGGAAACGAATACTGCAAAATACTACTTTACCGCACGAATACCGTAAAGTGCAACTTTCTGATTAATAAATTGTACGGCAAAGTAGCTCTTTCAATGCTAGTGTACGAAAAAAGTTTTTTATCTGCACCGTTTGTCTTTTGCACATATTTGGTAATAGAAGATGTAACGATGAGAGCGTTTTTTGTGACTTGCGAAGCTTTGAGTCAGTTATCAGTAGTTCAAGGTTGCGTTGCGATTCTGTAAGCAGACGAAGTAAACGCATCTCCAATTTTATACTTTCGGGAGGGGTTTCAACCCCCAAAACCCCCCTCAGATACGGCCTTGTGTAACTATAAGCCGTTCACGACCTTTTTGGGACAGAGTTGGCTATGATTTTTTCTTTTCATGTTAAACTAACTGATTCGATGATGTAGCGGATGCAACTTTTTTTTTCTGTCAGTGTCTGTTCGACATTTTCTTGCCACCACATTGCCAGATTTATTATTTTAATATTCGTAAGAAAATAAATGATTTATCAAATGTGTTAAAAATAATTTTAATTTCCGTCAAAGGAAAAGCCAAAATGCCCAAAATAATTTTGTTACAACAAAAAATTTCCATTAAGCGATGCTACTTCCAATTTAAAAAGGACAGACCAAATTTAAAAGAACGCGTGTCGATGTGGAGACTAGAGAATATCCGGTAACAATGTACTATTGGTACCACAAAAAACTAGGACAACCTCCAAATCCATTAGCCATGCATTTTTATTGTTTTAGTTGATTAAATGACCTTAAGAAACTGTCATATGACAGGTTAGAATTATTTACATGTCATAAAATTTAAAATCAAAAGCTACAATATAAAATAGTTATAAAACTAAATCAACATGCAATTTGCTGAATAGTTACACCGATTTGTATGCCAGCATTACTCCTAGCTTTTGAAATTGAACTTGCTTTAGGCATGATTGACAGTGACGTTTTGAAATAATTTGAAAGTTAATCACATATCAGTTGCCAATTAAAAATTCAGATTCACACAGCTAAAAAAACGTTGTCCTAGTTTTTTTTGGTAGCAATATACCTATTCAGAAAATATAACCTTAAACTGAAAACAACCTAACCTAACACAAAAAGTGTCAATTTCCATGAGGGAGTTTAGTTGCAACAGAGGTTCTGCCAACAAAATTACTAGATGGTCATAGCCTCACCTGACCCAAAAAGATCAAGAACGGCTTATACGTATAAGCATTCCTTCACTGTACTCTTTTCTTTGTATGTGTTGTTCCACACGATTGTCTGAATATATTTTGTTAATCGGTTGTCACTTCGTCATTTGTCAACTCATAAACCTCCAACAGTCCAAGAGCCAGCAACAGGTTTGCTTACAATATTTTTAACAAGCGTGTAATTGTTATGACAGGTCCCTTTGAATATACTGAGAAGCAAACCCGAAGCCTGGCAAGCCTGCGGTGGTGGTTTTAGCCCCCTTGCGTCCTTGAGGGATGGAAACAATAATAAGAAAAAGTATAATAACAAGTCTGGCGCTTTGCTGTGTTAAAGGTAATCATATCTTATGTAAGTAAAAAAAAGACAAACGCTTTCGCGGGTGGTAAGTTTACCCCAGATTCGCATAAAGTTGCATAATACACTTAACTATTTACAGTAAAATATCGAGAGATCCAAAAAACTGATCCGCAGCAGGCTGTGGAAATTCGAACGTATGAATAATATGTTGATGGCACTGCAAGTCTATGTCAAACTCTAGGTTAGGTTTTGCGTCAGTCTGTGTCAAAACTGACGCAAAACTTTACCTGCTAACATAGACTTACAGTGGCGCTGTAAGTCTATGTCAAATAGAGTCCTTGTATATAGTTATACAGGGTGATTCTTTAATATTGCAAAAAAATTTAAAGACAGATTCTTTGGTCAAAAAGAAACAAAAAAGTCCTAATAAACATGGGTCCGGAAATGCTTTGTTTCTGAGATACAGAGTGTTAAAGTTTTCAAAAAAAAAACCCAGCCGCCTATGGAATAAATAATTTAAATCTAAGTGTGCCAAAACATGATCATTAATAGCACTAGTAAACCTTCAAAGTTTCACTAAAATTGTTAAGGGGTTTTTAGATATTGAAGCATTTTAGTTTTAGTCTTAACAGGTTCAGAGATGTGCAAAAATATGGGCTTTAATTTTTTTCTTGAAAACGAAGCTACATCTGAAAAAATCTCCGTAGACAAAAAAGTTGCATTTGTAGTTGCTTTATTAAAAAAAAATATAAAAATGGAAAAAAATCTCGTGGGCGTTATTTTTTGTGCAAAAACCTAATCGTTATGCCCCCCTGGGCACGCCTCTGGAATTACTACGTCAATTGTAATAAGTCGAAAAGATACCTCGTAAAGTTATAAACAAACTCTAAAAATTTCATTAAAATCGCTCAAAGCGTTTTTAGATAACATAAAACAAAACGAATTAAAAAAAAACTTTTAACACCCTGTATCTCGGAAACTATGCATTTGCGAATATATGTTTATTAGGACTTTTTTGTTTATTTTTAACCAAAGAATCTGTCTTTAAATTTTTTTGCAATATTAAAGAATCACCCTGTATAACTATATACGGGGTCTCTAAGGTCAAATTCCTCCTTTCAAGCACGCGAGGGCGCTAAAATCACCACCGCAGGCTTTCCAGACTTCGGGTTTCCTTCTCAGTATATTCAAAGGGACCTTCCATAACCGTTACACGCTTGTTAAAAATACTGTAAGAATTCCGTTGCTGGCTCTTGGACTACAACAAAAATCCTAGAAATGCAAGTTTATAATGTGTTTACACATTCAGACTAGACGCTATATATCATTAGTTAAATAATGTGCAATAATGAATTCAAAATGAATAATTGGGCCAATCAACGGCTTGTTTCTAATGTTAACCAATTCATAAAAACTAATTCTGTGATTTCAGCCCAACGGCCTCCCGCGAGAACAATGCAGGTATTAAAATTCGAACGGAAAGCCCAATGGGTGGAAATCCAGAAATTCTCATAAGACACCTAGAACACCTGGTACATTACAAGAATTAGCAAATTCTTAACATTCTGATACCGAATTACCGTTTCTTTTACTAAGCGGGCCCAATCTTATTTTTGTGAACAAACGTGGTCGCAGAGTGTACATTTCTGACCTTGAGCGACAACACGGCTCAAACTTCAGCTCTCCTTGGTTATTCCCAGCGCTCGCTCTTTTTCTCGCCACGCAGGTCGACATGCAAGCTTATATCTGTCGAGCTGTACCATTCACCAAAAGAAGGAAATTAGCCCATCTCAGGTCTGTCTTCATGTATGGTGAGCAATCGTCATTTGTGGAGGAAGTAAATACCTACAGGTAACGCTTAATAAAAGGCAGAACTACCATATGGATAAATTAATAACTAAAACAAGTCTGTCCTTTTTGATATGTCAAAGAATTTGTAACAAATCCTGCGGTATAAAACCACAAAACATGTATTGGCTATACCGGAAGGTAATAATAGTCATGATAATATATGGCACTATTGTTTGTTGGGAAAAAGGCTACGTTAAGGAAGAGCAAAACTAAACAAGCTACAGTGACAAGCCCACCTAGCCGTTACAGATTCTATGTCAACCACCCTGCTATAGAAGTCCTCTTGGACGTATGACCCCTTACATACGCTTCGAAAGGGAAAACAAAATGGGAGTATATAGAGCTACGTGAAGGTCACTGTCTAAAGCAGTACAGTAGACGGTATTGGAGCAACAACCAAGACGTAGTAAAATCACCACATCCTATACACAAGTCTTGTCCAGTCAAATCATCGACTTTGTCAGAAGAGCGGGTTTACTAAGTGAACTATAGTTATCTAGGAGCGACTCCCAATAGATCTACAAGGTCACAGTGAAGAGCCGCAATTGCCCCACTCGCATTAAACCTCACCTAACCCAGTAAGAACCCAATAAATTTATTACCAAGGTTTGAAATCGATTTTTTCATACTTGCATCCATCCGAATAGATCAATTATAATTAATATAAGCAAGTAAATGTTGTCATTGGAAAGCTAACAGTAGTAACTGATTCAGCTAGGAGGAGCATAAAAGTAATTCAAGATTTTAAAGAAAAATGAGGGTCAGATTTTCTTCTCAGACAGTTCACGAGTAGCGCTGTAAATATCCACAGCCAACCACAGAAGTACTTTTCATTTATTGTTACCCAAATACCATTATACAGGTAACTGTGCCCCGCCTTGCGGCACTACACAAATCTTGTAAAACTAAATCTACAAATAATTCTAACTTAATATTAAAACCGCTAACTTAGTCTGCTATTGTCTTGTTCTGCGTCCTTCCACTGCCACTTAGCGCGTAGGGCACCCAAAACTCGCCTACCGTGTTGCTTCGGCGTCCTGAGCGTCTAAAGTACTGCCACTCACCCGCCTAACCCACAGCTGCTGAGTGCGCTCGGTGTTGGTCCTCTTGGCCTACCTCCTCACCCTCGATCAGGTCTGAGGAGCTGTACCTTGGAGGCGAACTCCGTCAGGGCCTGCCACCACTCCTTCTCTCTTGATAGGGCTCGCGCGTCTTCCATCGTGGTTGGCCATCTGAGTCCCCGTTCGGCCATTCGCGCATCGGCGGCTCCGCGATGTTGTTGCTCCAGTGGGCATCGGAGGATGACATGTTCGGCAGTGTCCTCATCCCCGCAAGCGCAGGCCGAGTTGTCGCGTTTGCCGATCTGATGTAGGTAGGCCCCGAATCCCCCGTGCCCGGTGACGAGCTGAGTGGTTAGGTGGTCCAGGCGGCCTACAATGTTGCGTCAAGTGGCTATGGACGGGATGAGACGCTCTACAGGTCTCCCGGTGGTAGCTGTGCGACATCGTTCCTTCCACTTATCGACCTTGCGCAGGGCAAGCCGCCTCTTGCAGAAGGCGCGGGTCACTACGGTGAACGTGGGAACGTCTTCGGCCGCTGCTGCTTCCTTAGCCAACCCGTCAGCGCGCTCATTCCCCTCAATTCCAACGTGAGCCTTGACCCAGTGCAGTATCACGGATGTCGTCTCTGTCAGCTGCCGGAGCAGCAGGTATACTTCGACCTGGAGCTCGGTGGGTTTCTGCAGGCGCTGTAGGGCCATCAGCGCTGACCTCTGTCCGTTAGGATTGATATCGCGGGAAAGGCGCCTAAGTTGCCTCGGATGTATTCCATTGCCGCTCGAAGCGCTACCAGTTCGCACTGGAAGACGGAAATCCAGTCCGCTAGCTTGACCTTGCTATGAATCTCCTCTTCTTCGCGGATTATCACGAACGCGGCTCCCGCTGCCCCGTCTTCCTGGCTGGATCCGTCAGTGAAGCATCTCGTGGCATACGCATCATCCATACTTGTGGAAAAAGATTGGCGCAAACATCTCGGCGGGGTAGACGACTGCGGCCAAGTCCACCGTCTTTTCCACCTCTCTACCCTCGATGTTCAGTAGAAGGAGATGGGCTGGGTCCCTGTGCGCCATTGTTGACCTCCTTTCCGCAAGTTCCTGGATGGACAGGTCGATGGGCGGGATGTCGCTCAGTACCAGGGCAGTCTCTGTTGACACTGTCGCGTACGCAGCTGCAACTCTCACCGCGAGGATCCTCTGCGCACTCAATAGTTGCTTGCGCTGTTTGACTTTGCAGTCCTTGGCCCAGATCGGTGCTGCATATAAGATCGCTGGCTGCACAGCTCCCTCGGAGACCCTGGCAAGTGAGTCTCTTCTGAAGCCCCACGTCAGTCTTGCAGCCGCTCCAATTTTATGAGCGATCTCCTTCTCCTTATCGCTGGCTGCCTTAATTTGCGGGTGCCACGAGAGCCGAGGATCTATCACGACCCCGAGGTAGCGGATGGAGTCCCGGCAGTAGACGCGCTCTCCGTTGAGCAAGAAGGTAGGGCGCCACTGACGCGGGGTCTTCCCATAAAACACCGCGTCGGTCTTGGTGGCGTTAAAAGTGAGCTTGTTGCTCCTAGCCCATCCGTTCAGGGTCTCCAGCGCTAGATCGACGCGGCTCTTCAGTGTGAACTACTGTCTCGCGCTGGCCACCAGGTGTCGTCCGCGTAGGCGTATACGGAGCAGCCCTCCGAGAGGCGTTCGCGGAAGACACTCTCGTACACTAGGTTCCAGAACACTGGTCCAGAGCACGAACCCTGTGGGCATCAACGCGCGACGTCTCGCGACACTACGCCGTTCGGCAGATTCACTCGCGCTACCCGGCCTGAGAAATATCCTCGGACGAGACGCATCCAGTTCCGGGAAAAGTCGCGCCTCTTCAGCTCCCACACGATCCTGGGCCACCACGCGTTATCGAATGCACCCGCGATATCCAGAGAGACGATCGCACAGTAGTCCCCTCTCGCGCGATGCGATTTAATCGCACCCACCACAGTTTCGACCGCGTCCGTTGTGGATCGACCCGCCACGAATCCGAACTGTTTTTCGTTAAACTCGCCAGTCCGGAGAACCACGTGTTCCACCCGCGTTGTCACTATTCTGTCCAGTACCTTGCCAAGGACCGGTAGCAGACTTATAGGCCGGTAGCTTCGCGGGTTTGTGGGGTCGCTGGTTCCGGGTTTGGGAATCAGGATGACACTTTGGACCTTCCAACTGTCCGGAAATGTTCCCTGCGCGAGGCACTTGTAAAAATCTACGAACACCGATGGTTCCACTTCAAACGCACACAGTGCCGCATCCGCGGTGATGCCGTCGAACCCAGGCGCCTTCCTCGGCGACATCCTGTCGAGGGCCCCCCTGACCTCATGCTCACGGATGGGGTGGTCATCATCTCCGCCTTCTGCAAAGTCTCATGACCTTCTAATCGCGTCCTGCATATGATCGTCCTCGTCGGGTTGTCCGCGGGGCAGAACTCTTCCAGCAGATATTCGGCTGTTTCGCGCGCCCCGACCGTGCGCGTCCCATCTCTTCTTAGCACCTCGGTGTTCTTCGCCCTGCTCTTTCGTCCCCGGAGTACGCGGTAGCCCGTGCGTCACGGGTCGGACTCGGCGCTCTTGGAGCAGAACTGCTTCCACTTTTCGTTGCGGGTTCGCAGCATTAGATCCTTGTATTCCCGGGTCGCTGTCTGCAGCTCGTGCCTACGTGCCTCTCTCTCGGGGGAGTCCGAGCTCTGGAAGCGCCGCCTCAGTCTTCTTGTAGCTGATCTAGCTGCTGTCAGTTCGGGGGTCCACCACGGTACGCTTTTGACGAACTGCTTTCGTCTGGGCATGGAGGTCTCACACGCACGTACCACCGCGTCGTTCAGGTTGCGTGCCGCTTCGTTGACTGCCGCCGATGTCGATGCGTCCATTATTCGGGTCTTCACTGCCTCTATTCTGCTGGCGTATGCGTTCTTGAAACGATTCCAGTCGGCCTTCTTGTTGCAAAAAAGCCGCTTGTGCAATCCTGGGTGTTCCCACTAGCTTCCAGGTCAGCATCTTATGGTCAGCCAGGGTTTCGTCGTCGCACACGCGCCAATCTGTGATCCTCCTACCCATGCGGAGGTCCGTCACGGTAATGTCGATGTGGCTGGATCCTCTATGACCGACGAACGTTGCTGTTGGCCACCGTAAGAGCTCTTCTTTCGAAAAGTTCGGTCACTGCTCTCCCGCGTGGGTTCTCGTCGGGTGACCCCCCCAGCGGTGATCGCGCGTTGAAATCCCCGCCCAAGATCACTCCACTTTGCGCCGGGATCTTCTCCAGCGCACTATCGACCCTCTATAGCAACGATGTTCTGATTCTGCCTGCAGTCCACGGGTGGCAGGTAGACGGACGCCACGTAGAACGTGCTGTCGGGGGTGGTGATCTCAGCAATGGTCACGAATTCGCACGAGGCATCCACTACTAGCATCGCGACGAACGTTCTGTTCGGTACCACTACCGCGCTACGCGGCCGTTCAACACGACGCGAGAGCATCAGATATGTCCGCGGGAACCCAAACACTAACTCTCTCCGCGTGTTGGGCTCCTGCACCAGGAGAACGTCGATGCTGTTGTCCACGATTGTCTTAGTCAGGTTAGCTGTGGCGGCCTTGCCCTTCCCGAGGTTGATCTGGGCGCATACGATCCGCTCCAGGTTGGTGGCTCGCATAGGTAGGGTGTTGGGATCGCTAGACCCCATCATAGTCGATCATAGATTTGGAGTGGGCTAGAATTCGCAGCATCGTGGGGCAGTTTGGCGATTTCGCATCGTGGTTGCATCGGCGTTGCTCCTGATGCAAACGACACACCTAAGGACTCTCTCGCGGCACTCTGAGTAGTGGTGTTCGTCGCCACAATTCCCGCACAGTTGGTGCTCGGCATTGCAGTCTTTCGCTCGATGTCCGAAGCCGTAGCATTGATAACACTGCGTCAATTGGAAGTAGTCCTCGGGCCAGACGCGTTGCCAGTTGAGGTTGAGTGGGTTGCACAGTAGAATCTTCCTCAATGCCGGATGAACCTCCACGACGACACACAGTGTTGATCCCTGTCCCTTCGTCCTCCCATCCGGAAGTGCTCTATAAATTCCGTCTTAAATTGCTCGGCCCCTCCGCGATTTACAACATGGTCCGTGTTGTGCTCTATAATTTCCTGGGTTATGTCGCTTCCAATGTCCTTATCAATTCGCGGGAGTATAATACGTGGCCACATCTTCCTATTTTCATGGCCCCGAAGCTGGTCTGCCGCTTGTGCCGCGATTGTGAGGCGCAACCTCTCTGCGTCTTCCCTCCCTGCGCATTCCACAATGACGGCCCCGTTTCGCGCTGATTGTAGGCGATTAATGGCAATTCCCGCTTTTTTTGGATCGATCCTGTTTAATCTTTGCTATGCTTTCCCTGGTTCCTTGGCCGTAATACCCCTCTCTATTTTCTCCACCGTCACCGTGTAAGGCGCCGAGACTGCCTTCTTCGTGATATTCGCGTATGTGCGAGTTTCTGGTTGGGCTAACAGCGGTGGTGTTTCTTGTGCTTCGCGGTTTCCCTTGAATACCTCCTTTACCAGCTCCTCCAGTCGTTTGTCCTTTTCGCGAAGCTCGTTCCTCAGCTCCTTCATGATCCCGATGACCTGCAGGAGGCCCTCTCGCATGCTCTCAGCGGCGGCACGGGCCTTCTTGCGGTCTTGAGCACGGATGGCTTCCGATTTTGCAGGGATTGTGTCGATGATGATCTGATATGCCTTCCTGGTTTGGTCGAGGAGGCGCTCTTCCGGTGGGAGAGTCTGCTACGTTGCCTGCAATTCGGGCGCTTGGATGGGCGTCAAAGAGTCGCTGAATTCGTCGAAAAACTGCATGTTTTAAGAGCAAGCGCACAACAAAGTCCTGACGTGAAGGTTTGACATTTGACGTAATTTTTACAAGCCGGAATTGTACCAAATAATCGTAAAGTATGTACTGCAAACACACTCACTTAGTCCTTAACTCGTATATTTTCAAATGTACACGTTTAAAAACCTTCCGCGCTAGTTTTATTCAAGTTTGGAATAAATTATCGACACTTGTCAAACTCTCGTACACAGAAGTACTTCAGAAACCTTTTCAAAACCTACATTTCAACTTTATACTGGTTGGTTTTTACATTTTTAGATAACATAATATATTCAGAACAAGCAATCCAGTGAGACAAATGTCTCATTTAAAAAAACAAAAAAGACCGTTTTTGAAATAGAACGCGTATTATATAAAAACTGTGAAGTGTCACGTGACTGAAATTCGGTTCCTGAGCTGACATGACCATTCCAAACATATAACTTTAATAACTTTTTTCTCTATCTCTTACGGTTTGGCTGCTGAAACAGCGTCCCGGACGGACGGACAGGCAAGTCTACAGCGTCCCGGACGGACGGACAGACAAGTCTATTAGATAAAGGATGTCACGATTAAAAAAATCTGGTGTGGCACACACACAACTTCCTTTTACAGAGATCTTATAATTAGTCAAAAATTTGATTTTTAATTTTTAAGCATTCGTCAAAATATTTAAAAAATTACAAATTCTACAGAAACCGTACAAAATAGAGCGTTAGTTTAACTGACAAATTTTCTCTAAAATTTTAAGCTGAATTCAAAAATGTTATAATATACTGGGTGGTTTATTTAAAATAGGAGTTAATATAAAAAATTGAAAAAAACAAAAGAACCCCATTTTAGAGTTATTCAACTGGAAAATCACCTATCTCACATCAATACACATTAAAACTAATAAAAATGTAAAGTTTGAAAAAAACCGTTAGAGCCGTTTTTAAAATATGGACAAATCTGGTGTGATACACTCACACAACTTCCTTTTACAGTGATCTTATAATTAGTAAAAAATTTAATTTTTAATTTTTAAGCATTTGTCAAAAATTTTCAAAAATTACGAATTCTACAAAAACGGTACAAAATAGAGCGTTAGTTGAAGAGACAAATTTTTTCTAAAATCTTAAGCAGAATTCAAAAATGTAATAATATACCGGGTGTTCCATTTAAAATACGAGTTAATAAAAAAAATTAAAAAAACAAAAGAAACCCACTTTAGAAGTTTTCAACTGGAAAATCACCTATCTCACGTCAATGTACATTAAAAATGTAATAAAAATGTAAAGTTTGAAAAAAATCGTTAGAGCCGTTTTTGAAAAAATCGAAAAAAACTGAAAAATCACAAGAGTAAACACCTACTTCCGGTTATGCGATTTTCTTCAAAAGCTTGCTGTCTCATCTACATAGTACACAAAACTTATATATGAAGTTTCAACGCCATACCTCTTTTCGTTTTTGAGATATTCTGTTCACAGACAGACAGACACACAGACAGACAGACACACAGATCAATGAAAAAAAATATGTTTTTTGGGATCAGCGGACCCTAAAACGTGAAGATGTTGAAAACTCAATTTCGAATTTTTGGGGTGAATCCAATACTTCCTTTATCGTAAAAGGAAGTAAAAAAACTGAAAAATCACAAGAAAAACACTCCACTTCCGGTTATGCGATTTTCTTCAAAAGCTTGCTGCCGCAGCTAGATAGTACACAAAACTTATATATGAAGTTTCAACGTCGTAGCTCCTTTAGTCCAGTGAAATGGTAGAATATAGGGGAAAGCTTTGATATTTAGTTCCTATATGTTTTATGGATCGCTGTACACGAATATCAGGTTTGCCAACATGAATTTTGACCGGAAACACGTTTTTTCAAACAAAAAATGTGTAAAAACCGATTTTTTAAAAAGTTTTTCTAAACTTACCAGAACGCTATCCATTTTTCGTAAATATTGAACTTAACGGGTGTCCCGCGGCAAATTTCATTTTTAAACTTGAAATAAATTTTTTATTTCTTCAAGTATTTTATTGAAAAAAAATGCAAAATAAGCCTCAATCTTTGGGAAATTATTTGTGAAACAGCACATCCGCCAAATGACGCCCCTCACGTCGTACCACTTCTTCCAAACAAACTTGAAAATTGCGCATCACACGCATAAGCATAGCACGTGTAATTCCACGAATTTCTCGGGTGATGTTCCGCTTTAACACATCCACAGTGGGTGCTGCATTCTCGTAGACTTTCGATTTGAGACCAGGGGAGGGGGGGGGGGATTTAGAGTCCCTCTCTTAGAAATGATGCTATTCGGGAAAAGTTGGCGCAGCCATTACGATATTCGCGGTATCAGGAGTAGCCCTATCTTGCATAAATCAGATATCTTGACCTCTGTTAAACATTATCCGACGACGAAGAGAAGGCCACAAAAAGTTACTGATCATTTCCAGTTATCGTTCTGACTTTTCCCTTTCCCGAATCGCATAATTTTTAAGAGAGGGACTCTAAATTGGCCTCCGCGAAGCTCTGATTTAACCCCTTTGGACTTTTTGTTGTGGGGATATCTCAAATCAAAAGTCTACGAGAATGTACCAGCCACTGTGGATGTGTTAAAGCAGAACATCACCCGCAAAATTCGTAGAATTACACGTGCTATGCTTATGCGTGTGATGCGCAATTTTCAAGTATGTTTGGAAGAAACGGCGGTACAACGCGAGGGGCGTTATTTGGTGGATGTGCTGTTTCACAAATAATTTCCCAAAGATTGAGGTCTATCTTGTAATTTTTTTCAATAAAATACTTGAAGAAATAAAAAATTTATTTCAAGTTTAAAAATAAAATTTGCCGCGGGACACCCGTTATATGAAATGAAAGAAGATAAAATTTCCTACATTTTATGTACTGGAGGTTTTTTCTTCGACCAATCGTTCAGTCGCGAGAACGCCGCGAAGTTCTAGTCCAGTCAAATGGTAGAAAATAGGGGAAAGTTTTGATATTTGGTTTCGCGGCTGAACGATAGATCGGATAGAAAAAACCTCAAGTACTACATAAAATGTAGAAAATTTTATCCTCTTTCATTTCATATAGGTTCAACATTTACGAAATTGGATAGTTTTCGAGTAATTTTAGAAAAACTAAAAAAATCGTTTTTTACACCGTTTCTGCTTAAAAAACGTGTTTCCGGTCAACATTTATGTTGGAAAACCTGATATTCGTGTACAGCAACCCAAATAGCTATTTATGTTATTAGACCGGTAGCAGCATTTTTATGGCCGCGCCAATACTTTACAGGTCGAGCCCATAGGGCAAGACCTGTATGTTTGGCAAGGCCATAAAAATGCTACCGGTCGTGTATTGTATAAGATTTTTTAGGATACTGCATTGGTAACTAGCGTTTACACAGTTACAGTTACAAACGAGTCCGGTAAATTATATCTACCGGCCTAGACCAGGTAGTAGTTCTACTACTACTGGTCTAGGCCGGTAAATTTTATCTACTGGACTCGTTTGTAACTATGTAAACGCTAGTTACCAATGCACTATCCTAAAAAAACATATAGGAACCAAATATCAAAACTCCACCAAAACTTTCCCATATTCGCCCTTTATGAGCACTATTTGACTGGACTATTTTCGTTTTTGAGATATTCCGGTCACATTCACACCGACAGACAGAGCAATGAACAAAAACATGTTTTGTGGGTAATCCAATACTTCCTTTATTGTAAAAGGAAGTAAAAAACAATGTAAAAACGGATTTCATGAATCGATGTAATGCTCAAAAGAAAGAATGGGAAAAACATCCATGTGGCATTATCCAAAAACTTCATAAGTGGCAACCTACAGTACTTATTAAATTACATAGATTCAATTAAATTTTATTACGTATCAATACAACCACAATACCTTGAAACCTTGCAGATTCTAAATATTTATAAAATATAATACAAATCACTTTATCGTATTATGAGTAACTAAATTTTTGCATAGCACTTACTGAATTAGCAAAATAATCAAAGTATGAAATTAATTAATCAACACATTTTTGAAAACATCAATCGACTATCTAAAGTATTTAAATTAATAAAATCATAATTTATGATTGAAATTTCTCCCACTATTCTTATGGAAAAAGAAAATCCCACGATGCACGTTCACATTAGTTTCTTCTTCGTTGTACACAGAAACAGAAGGTTCTTCACCTGTGCGCGTCTTCAAACGATGGTTCCGCATTACTAGAAATTGTACAAGCAAAAGATTTTCCTCTTGCGTCAGTCTCCACAGGTTGTAAAAGTGAAGACTCACACAGGAGAAGAACCTGCTGCCCTGCAAACATACATTCAGCAACAATTACTCCCTCTATGCAAAACTACATCACAAAAGAAAACAAGGTTTTTCACCTGTGCAGTTTTCTTGCAACTGTACAAACGGCTTCTCAATGCTTTAATGCTGAAGTAGTTTTTTTCCGAGCGACTTTGCCACAGCTGTGTTCAGGTTTCTGCTGTAAATTGTATATAAAGCTTTCAAGTGTTGTTTAACTTTAATATTGCTCAGAATTAATTACATAATTTTCTTCCGTTTTGCATGGATACAGAATTGAATTTTTTGAAAAAGCGATTATCGTTCACTTGATATTTGCTTCTTAATATATATATACAGCTTCGGGCAGGCACACATCATCTGTAAATTAGAATAAACAAGTTTACATACGTTGGCATTTTCTCATACATAATTTCATACCAATCAATAACCAAAAATATAGTCTGGGAACTCACCTAGAGAGGCCATGGCCATTAATGGGTTAACAAGTGTCAAGGCCTAAGCAAGTAAAAACCAAAATAGTAGCCACGTGCTTGGTTTAGTTACATCTTTAAAAACTATTCTAATCAAACAATATTACCCACATGCCAGAATGCAACATGGTCAAGCAATGACGTTGAGAGCGAGGGGTCAAGAATTCTATAATTAACTATGTGTTGCCTGAGTGTGCCTACTTTCGAACATATGATCTACTCCCCAGAAACCATTAGTTTTTAAAGAAATAGTTCAGTACAGGTTGATCACGTGCAATAGTATTTAACATTACTAGCTTGGTAAGAGGGTTTTTACTGACGAATAGAAGGATATGACTGGCGAGCCAAAGGCGAACCAGTCACCTTCTCCAAGATTTTTGAGAAAATTATGTGTAACAGGATGGTTTAATTTTTTGTTCAATTTAATTTCTTCAATATATATATCAGCATGGCTTCCTAAAAGGGCGTAGTGTGGAAACTGCCATTTTTGAATACCTACATCAAATTTGTTATGGAAGCCTTGGAGAGAAGATATGTTCCATGTGGAATTTGTATTGATCTTTCCAAGGCTTTCGATTGTGTGGATCACATTTTATTGAAAAAAAAATGAGTTGTTATGGTACTGGAGGCAATGCTTTGTCCTGGTTCAGAAGCTACATGGCAGAACGCACTCAACGTGTTAGAATAATGAATGAGAACAAAACCTTCATATCATCATCTAAAGACATAAAGCTTGGAATTCCTCATGGTAGCATTGCGGGCCCATTATTATTCATTATCTATATTAACGATTTGCCCAATACTCTGAGTGGGTCTCGTCATGCGACGTAACTATGCCGACGAACAAATTTTGTTTTTTTGGGGACTAGTGTGTTGGACTTGGACGCTGAGTGAAGACATTATTTTGCTGGGATTGGGGATTGGCTCGTGCAGAACAAACTAGTGCTTAATAAAGATAAAACTAATTGCGTCATATTTGAAACAAGCCATTCCGTATTACCCGTGCCGGATCGGGTAACTGTTGGTAACTCACAAATAAAATTGACTGAATGTGCTCAATGTCTTGGAATGAGTGTCAACAGGAACCTGAATTGGTACAATCATGCAGAAGGATTGAGTAAAAAGTTGAATTATGTTCTACCTATATAGCTTCCGAGTTATTAAGAACCATCTTAACCTCAACACACTAAAGGTTTTGTACTATGCTAATTTTCAATCTCTTATAAGTTTTGGCATTATTTTCTGGTGCAACAATACTCTAAATAATATACAAACAATATTTGTAATACAGAAGGCAGTGCTGAGAACGATGTTAAAGACGAAATCCATGCGTACCTCATGTAGGGGCTATTTTAGAGCGAACAATATACTGACGGTCGCTGCTCTGTGTATTTATAAATGTTTGCTATTTGCATTTAAAAGTAAACAAGCGCTTGTTGAGTTTGAAAGTACGGGTATGTACAATACGCGTAACCGTCAATACAATTTTCCGAAGCATGGATTAAATCTGCGTACTATATGTGTATGAACTATGAAGTTCTTTAATTGCATGCCCAGCGATATTAACAACATATTGTCACTGAGCAATTATAAAAAAGCTGTAACTACATTTCTGTTAAATTTAAAACCATATACCATTGACGAGTTCCTCAATGGTGCATAGGATATTATTGTATTTTTGCAGTCCAATATCTTAGCATATGAAACCATTGAAGTTTCTTCAGTGGTGCATATCTGACGTTTTATTATATTGTTGTATGTAAAGTGTATTATGTATAATATTATCGAAATAAAAACCATTATCTATCTATCTATTTACTGCAAGCTATTATAACATTTTCATTTCCGGGAACTTCATTATTAAAATGAGACTACAAAGTTTCGCCCACATCTACCTTATAGCATATAGTCCCAAAGTAGAAAATACATTTGCATGTGATCAACCTGTACTGAAGTTTCTTTAAAAACTAATGGTTTCTGGGGAGTAGATCATATGCCAGGTAAGCACAACTTCAGCAACACGTAGTTAATTAAAGAATTCTTGACCTCTCGTTCTCAAACATATATTTAATAACTACTATATTGCTAGCTCGCAAGCGGCCGTAATAACACAAGAAGGACTAACCAACCCAGTGAGTCAAACAAAAGGAGTTAGGCAAGGACAGTGGCGGTGATATGCATAAGCGGGAATAAGCGTTGCTTAGGGGCCCGGGCCCTTTGGGGGGGCCCGATAAATTCTGTATTCTCTTATTAAATATCTCGATATCTTATACTTCATTTGGGTATATATTGATAGCACTGCAACCTCAGTCCCCACTCTCAGGTATCAGTCATCAGTGATCAGACTCGATTTGAGTAACAAACATTTTTGAACCGAACCGAAAAACGTTTCAAGAATGCAAGAAGCTGAACAGGTCCGATGTCATTTGCTTCAGAAAAAGTATTCTGATGTCCTCAATAATAATCTCTCCATTCAGTTTGTGAACGCTATCTCTTTACTAAATGAGGATTTAAATGATAGCATGAGTGTTCCAGATTTGGCAAGTTTATTCCTACAAAAATATAGTGTTCTCGAAAGCAATTTTGACGAGGTTATTATTGCATTGGTTTTATTTTTGACTGTACCTGTAACATTAGCCACAATAGAAAGATCATTTAGAAAGTTACATAACAAAACATCATTTAAGAAATTCTACTAGCCAAGATAGGCTACATGACTTTTCAGTTTTGCCAATTGAACAAAAAGCATCGTCTACGATGGACATAAAAATCTTGTGGAACAATTTGCTGTCAATAAGGCCAGAAAGATACATTTTTTATTTCTGATCAGTTTATTTTTACGGCGTTTTACAGATATTAATGATACGAATAAATACAAAGTATTTGTTACTTATTTTGACGTGGGTTTTTAGGATTTTACCTGATTATTATTTTATTTTACTGGTGTTACATAAGTAGATATTTATCCATCACTTTTCTTTGTGTTTGTGTCTATACCAACTTGAAGATTTTATTTAGTTTTATATTTTTAATTGATATTTTGTTAGATATGTTAGTTATAAAATGTGTTAAAAGTTAGGCATTTACTACTCTATTCCTGTTGGTTATAACAGAATGTTATTTTATTTTTGTTAAACGTTTACTTTGTATACTATAATTATAAATATACAATTCAGTAAGTATATAAATCTGTTTAGAAGAGGGGCCATTTTTATATTTGCTTAGGGGCCCAAGATGCTCTTGCACCGCCACTGGGCAAGGAAATGGGCTTTCTGCAGCCCTCTTTAATATTTCATTAGAAGGGGTAATAAGAAACTGCAACATATCTGGATCCATAATACAGAAACCACTACAAATAATAGCATACGCTGACGACATCGCTGTAGTAACAAGAGACAAGAAAAGCTTGGAGAAGATAATAAAGAAAATGGACGAGGAGGCACAAAAAAGAGGACTAGAAATAAACCAAAATAAAACCAAATACATGAAAATTAATAAAGACCAGAAATCAGATAACAAAACAGAAATAGTAATAGGAAAATATAGATTCGAGCAAGTTCAAACTTTTAAATACCTTGGAACAGTGATAAGTAATAAAAACGAGAGAAGCATAGAAATATCACAAAGAATAAGAGCAGGACATGGCACATACTACAAATTCAAGGAAATCATGAGAAGCAAACAGATAAGTAAAGAAACTAAAATGAGAGTGTACAAAGTAGCAATAAGACCAGCAGTACTATATGCAAGCGAAACCATGTGTATTACAAATAAAGACGCAGAGAAATTAAAGATATTCGAAAGGAAGATAATTCGAAAAATATATGGACCAAAGAAAATAAATGAAGAAATATATATAAGACTGACAAATCAGGAGATAGAAGAAAGACTAAAAGGAGAAAACATAGTAAAAGAAATTAAAGCCAGAAGATTACGTTGGTACGGCCATATACACAGAGAAGACGAAAATGCAATTACGAAGAAGATAATGAAATGGAAGCCACAAGAAACGAGAGCACAAGGAAGACCAAAGATAAGATGGGAAGACCAAGTAATAAGCGACATAAAAACCATGAAAATCGATAAATGGAGAGAAAAAATAAAAGATAGGAAAATATGCAGAAAAGTAGCAGAAGAAGCAAAGAAACACAACGACCTGTAAAGTAGGACAGTGGAGAGGAGTGACGAACCACCCCACTAACAAAGTCAGAAGGGCTCCAAGGAGCGGCATCAATTGTATGAAGAATGTATCGCCAAATATAATAATAATAATAATAATATTGCTAGCGGCTATGAGTGGGGAGGTCACAGCGTAAGTGAGACAGACGACCAACTCTTCTACGTACTTGGTGAGCTGTGCGCAAGCGTCGTCCAGCGAGGTGGGGAAGTGAACCTCATGGTCAAGTTTAAAATTTGCTTCTAAAAGCAGCTTTACATTTGTATAGTATCTAAAGCAAGTTACTAAACGAAGTATGGTAGCTAAAATTTAGTAGTTTAGTTAAGCGAGCACGTTTACACACATCCTATAACATAAAAGCGGTGGTCTTTTTCTTTCTTGCTTTCTTAGTATGTTTGTTTGCTATCTCCTCCGAAGATACTGGACCGATTAAGTTGTGAGATGGCTTAAAAGTTTGCTAATTTTGAGACTTAGATCGTAGGCCGATTTTTATTTTCAAAAAAGTGCGAAAACGTTTTAATTTAATTAAATCCTTAAGTAGAGGTGAAGCCGTGACCTGTTAGCTCGGGTGAATCACTATATATTATTATAGTAGCGCCTTATTAAACGGAACATGCATGGTTTAGTGGTATAGTGCTCGCCTGCCACGTGAGCGGCCAGGGGCAGATCCAGTCCGATGCAACCTTTTTTTTTAAATTTATATTAATGAATCTCTCTTAAATTAGTGAACCGAAGCGTAGCTTGGGTGATTCACTAGTTTTAGCATAATTAAATAACATCACTACCTCCTGCAGGAGATAGTGATAATATAAGTACATGCCAGATGTGTATAAATGACCACACAATTCTACACGTGAACACAGATGTGCAGTTCGAATTCTCACGCATGCGCACGAGACGCGTAGTACTCAGAGTGAGACTATGTCGGCGCCGTAATGTTTTCGCCCGTTCCCAGGTCCTGCTAGCAATATAGTACTTTAAATATATGCTCTCAAGTCTCAACGTCATTGCTTGTCCATATTGCATTCCGGCATGTGGGTAATATTGTTTGATTAGAATAGTTTTTAAACATAAGTAACTAAACCAAGCACGTGGCTACTATTTTGGTTTTTACTTACTTACGTCTTGGCACTTGTTATCCCATTATTTGCAATGATCTCTGTAGGTGAGTTCCCAGACTGTATTTTTTTTATTATTGATTGGTATGAAATTAATGAAATTATGTTTGACAAAATTCCAACTTATGTAAACTTGTTTATTCTAATTTACAGATAAGGTTATTAATTGCGACCAGGGTTAATGCACCTCAGTCCTTTCGACACCACCGCGTCAACACATTCGTGTTCTACTTTGCAAGCACCACCATCTTTTATGTGCCCGAGAAGGAGGAGCCGAACCTTGCAAATGGGTGGGTGAGGTTCTCACTCCCCAGCTACTCGTGGACGCCTTCTTCAAATCATGTGTTGTTCCGCTCCAGGAATTCTTCGAGCGTCATGGTGGCATTTTTCAGTACATGGAGGGGCCAGATGCTGGTCAAAAAAAAAACCGGGCACATATGTGCTAACAATAAATCGATCATCCCTATCGTTTGTAGAACGATGACGACCCGATCCGACTCTTCTTATGTATTGCCCAGTTTCCTGGTATCGTTTTATAGCGTCATGCACTGTACTTCGGGCTGTGTTCAAAGCAGCAGTGATATAGCGAACACTCCTTCCGTCTTCATGTAAAGCAATAGCAACAGGAACAAACAAAAACAATAAACAAAAGAAATATCATTTCTATGTACAAGCAGCTCCCGGTTTACTTGACTTTTACATATTCGCTGTTTATCTACTATTGTGCAACTTTGATAACATTTAGATATAACTAATTACTCGATAACATATTGGAATTCATGGATTCCTACCTTCTAAGAAACTCAAATGGCGCTTAAATATAAAAATATTTTATAAAATATAAGTGTCCGTTTTTTTTGTCCAGCAGTGTACTCTATCTTTTTATCTTCACTGGGGCTTCTGTGAAAAAAAAAACAAATATGAGCACAATTCAAACGCAACTGTTATACATTTTGTATCCTATCTTAGTCTGAAATTTTAGCTTGAAAATGGGTGTTTGAGCAGATTGCAGTAAACGTCTCATGGAATCCTAAGCAATGTTGAAGATCAAAATCAACTACCTACTCAATCTTTCTATCTTTACTGAAGCTTCTGTGAAAAACAAAGACAAGCACAACTCACTGAAAATGTTACGACTTTTGTATCCTATGTTAGTCAGAAAGTCTTGCTTGAAAATGGGTGTTAAAGCGAATTGAAGTTTGTTACGGTATTAAAATGACTTAGCGACACCCACGCGAGGTGAGTATCGCACGACTGATTAAGTCCGGGAAATGATGGCACGCTCGCCCTGAGATTCGTTAAAACAAGCTAAAGGCCTCGGCTGAAGCGCTCAGGGAGTTGGGCATGGTTCAAACGGTACGTCACTGGGCAAGCGTGGAGTAACATGAACGGGGTAAATCAAAAATAAGAGGGCGCCACCAAGTCTGTCTCTAAGTATACTCGTGTAACCGGACCTGGACGGTTAGACGGGACGGGAAGTATTCTGGGTACTACTTCATGAAAGTACTCGAGAAATACCGAGCTCAGATTACCAATTCGAGAAATAGGTACTTGCGTTACTAATTCGGGTAAGTAATGCCACTGCGGGGGCGCTGCTAAACCTACCTGCGCACTCCACCACTCAGATGTCGTCGTACATCGATCTCGACACTAGCTGTTTAATCTGGAAAGAACATGCAGAGGTTGTACACAATAATAAGTCCCTTGATCACATAGTTGTCTATTGAACGACGTTACAAACAATCGGGCAACGAATGCGTCGCCTTACTAATCCTAGGGCTTAAACGAGGGCCCCAGCTGGAGTTCGTCGCAATATAATTAGAGCGCACAAACGCAACAAAGAGAGGCAATGCCCCCAAACAGTCGGCCTTGGTCGCCCCGTTAAGCGAAGTGCAGCTCGTTATCGGCTAGATATGAATATTAGAGAGGGCCGGAGCCCATTACTTTACAACGACAATATTGCGAGGCGAAGCCAAGCATAGAAAAAATGATTACTTACAGGTGAAGGTGGCCGTAGCCCCATGAATTGGCAGTGATTATATCGCTTAACTGGACGTACCCAGAGCACAGGTCTAATATTAAAAGAAAGCGGTCGAAACACATAAATTTACAGTCACCGTAATGGTTAATATTAGTTCAGATACAAGCAAAACTTGCTTACAAGTAAACACGACCAAAGCTCATCGCCCACAACGGCAAACTCGCGTAAATAGGTCACGCACTGCACAGCTGATTAATTGGATGGATTACAAACGGCCGAAGCGTCTCGATTTACAACAATGGCGGCCAAGACCTTAACAACATGCTCAGCGACTGACTAATCATGCCAAAAGTGATCAGCAATGCGGTAATTTAGTAAGTTAGCCCCGATCGTAGGCCACATGCAAGGCAATTTAGTCACTCTGCGGGCGACAAGCCAGACATGCTAATAAGTTCTGACCGAACACAAAATGGTCACTAAGTTACACAATATCTTTAAATGGTACCTGTGTTTTTAGACGTCTCCTGAGCGGTACGGGACGGCAAGTTAGCGGCGCCTAAAGTTGGCAGCGGAGGTGGGATACCAAAGCATCTCCTTGGGCAACGGATCCGCCGGATGGCGGCGTTTTACTTCAAATTGGTCACACATGCGACCGGGTACGACCAAAGAATTACGGGCACTATGCGCGTCCTGCTAGCAAATCCCCAAAGCTAGTGAGAGTGAAAGGAACACTTCATAACGACATCGCTGGACGCGGCCTTTGGAAAACCCCGGAAAACACTCCGCAAAAACGTGCGTTCCACTCGATAGCTTTCAGCCGACTCCCCTGTGCTTGCAAAACATGCGAAGCTCTAACAACCGCGTACCCACGCGGAGCCTTAGCCAATCACGAGGCGTAAGCTTAGGCGGAAATAACTGGATTAACGCGCGCAAACGGTGATAGAGGGTGGCCCAAGATTATCGGAGCGGGGCAACCGCGTCGATATACAGGGTATTCGGATTAAAATGAACAAGAAGTGATCTTGCGTCTGTGAGTTTTTGTGATAAGTTAAAAATGTTGGAATCAAATTTGAAATAGATAGGTTGTACAGAAAGCTTAAATAGTCAGCTTTGTTGCTGAAGGTTACAAAATGGCTTAACAAGTTCAACCTCTCTTTGAAGAGATGCCTACACAATGTTCACCGTCTAAGATTTTCAAGGTGACGGTCGAATCCTTTGAATTGTAAATGTGTAAACTTCCCAAGGTCAATGCCATGTGCTCTGAATTTTTACTGTCTGCATAAACGCAGTCGAGGTTGGGTCTCTACCATACAGTTCAAGGCCAAAGCCAACGATTCTGTATTTATCCAACTCTAAATGTAGAGAGCTCATTCTCTAACGCGCTCTCGTTCGCAATGGTCGGCTCAAGTGTTGTGAAGTGTGATACTTGTGGAAAAGTTGTGTTGTCGACGTCTACGGGTAGGTTTAGTAAACTTAGCCTGAAGAAGACCGAATGCGGTAATGTTGAACTCTGTGTTTGCACGAAACCGAGCTGATCCTCCGGGCCCGCAAGCCAAAGCTAAAATTTTGGACGATGTGGTATTGGCAAATTGCACATACCATTGTCGATTTGAATTCGGAACTTGAGGCCAACAGTACCAAATTCAGAGAGGCGAAATGACGATAGCGTGAATGAAGAGAGCGTGAATGAGCAGGAACTCGTCGAAGACTTGGACGAAGCATTCCCCAACTTGGCTACCCGATATCACGACGCGCGACAAGCTCAGAGCAACCTTCGTGAGCTCAAGGCTGAACTGGACTCAGATTGAAAAGGAACATGTTAAGGTGCTGCGTAAACGCTGTGAGCTGAGAGGAAACCTCGCTGGAGGTTGCAAATGCAACAGCTGACTCGCCGGTTGCATAACCTCAACAACGCCAGGACGAGGTATTGACAGATATGAATGATTGCAGTCATTGGTACTGGCAGCGCTTGGGTAAATGATGTGTAAGCAAAAAGTTCTAACATGTGACATCCGTAACACAAAAAAAAGAACATAGTACCCATCCTCTCCAGGGTTCTAAACTTTACGTCCACATTCGTGGCACCTTGGTATTAGTTCTCAGTTGTGTTTCGTGTGCAACCCTCAATCTGAGTAGCAAAGAGCTGACTATTTAACCGCTGTTTACTCAACAATATGGTTAGATGCAGTGATCACTGAATGTAGGCACACCTTCACCAGGGCTGACAGTTTGTTTCGCCATCGAAGAGAAAGCTGTCATCAAGAGCTGGACCACCCATCAACGAGTGGTAAGTGGACTTGTGTTGGTGAATAACTGCTAATTTACCGGTGCTGTGTTTGCTATAGGCGACGTTATGGAGGCTTCGGTGGCAGTTGGAGAGGGCGGGCCCATCTGCGAGTAAACGCCCAGGCGTAAATAACTCCGATGGTGAGTTTGTCTATTGTTGTGTTTAATGTTTGTTAACCGTGGCTGATACGTCTTATACCCGAGAACAGTTCTGTCCAACCGACCAATGGAACTCAGGAAGTGTTTGTAAAAATTACAAACACAAAAAAAGTCCATGCTCTCACCCAAAGGTTTCCATGAATAGGACACGCTTCGCGTCACGGACGTCACCGATCAGCGCCGAAATCCTCAATCGATGACGATGCCGAAAGCCAAATCGAATATAAATCCGCTAAATGCGAGATCAAAAACGACTCCAATGCCGAACACACCAAGAGAAAATCCGGAAAAACAGTCTCCAACAAAATGTCAAAAATAATCTTCACTAAAGAAACAACATGCGAACAGCACGGCCGTTACTGCCACACGAAGTTCCAAAAGTTTCAACAAAATTGTTAAAAAAAAGAACACGATACCTTAGTCTTCAAACGAATTCGGTAGGCGACGATAAATCGTCAATAAATACGTCACTAAAACAAAACGACAACAAGCGAACACGTATGGCTTCTACTCCAACACGGTAAACGACTACGTCAACAAACGAAAAGAAGGTACGATACTAAGTGTTCAGGACACTTCCACAGGTGTTGATGCGCACGATGAAATCAGCAAATGAAGTTGGGCGAAATAAAAGTCGCTCGAAAAGAAACTACGCAAAATCAACTAAGAAGATGGTTTGAGACCTTAAAAATTCCACATACACGAATCTCACAAGCGCACCAACGCAAAACCACATCTCAACAACAAACCAATACACGATAATGAAAGCGAAAATGATTTCAAACTTGTTCACAAAATACCATCGAAAATCGGTACTAAATTCAACTGAAACCGGAAAAAATCCACATAATTTACGACTGAACATCACGACAGTATGAACTAGCTATACTTTTCTTACTCGGGACTCGTTAAGATAAGAAGCGACAATAAAAGACAACCAAAAGATCAAAATCGAAAAAGTTCTTGCGAAAACAACCTATTTTCTCAACAAACGAAAACTCAACTTAAAAAAAAAGTACGTAATGACTTCAATGAGAGTTCATCAAAACAAACGACTGTTTTTCCCTATTCAAAATCCTTTAAACACGAAAAGACACGGAAAAACCAAAAAAGAAAATAATAAAATGCAATTAGAGACAAGAAAACACTAAAAGACAAATAGAAAACAAGAAAGGACAAGAAAAAACAAATAAAAAGGTAGGTCAGAGCGCTCCATTTGCCGGTTCTGGAAAGTCACAAGGCTGCACACATACCATACCCCGTTTAGCTTTTGGGTTTTTGCCAACTGTAAAGTTGAAAGGTAGGTTCATTTGTTTCCCGGTTCCTCAGTGGGCTTACCTTTGCATTCTCGTTCATCTTGACGGAATTGAGTGGCGCTCAATCAATTTAGACCTGTTTAACGTTCATTAGGCCGTTGCCCACCACTCGCTTCACTGAGTCTAGTCGGCACTTCCTGTTACGGACTGGGCAGCGGTACTATATGAGTTACTTTCCCGATTGTAAGAGATATCGTACGAGCTAGTCGTCTATCTCTTTTCGTGACTTTTCGTATGAGCTGGCGCGTTGCCGTAAAAGTAATTTTAGACCATAACAACCCTGGAGCTGAAAACTCTCTCTGGACCTCGTACAATGTCTGCTCCAAGTGCTGCTCTAAGCTGAAGGCTCCTCGAAACGCATTTCCTGTTAAAATTTACCTCGGAAGGTGCACCTGGATGCTGCGTTACACTTTCAAAGGACGCCACTGCTGTCAATTAACTCTGGATTATTCCTGGCTTCTGATCTCTGCACGTAGACCTCAAGGAAAGCTTCTTCTACACGTTCCACACAAAATTCAGCAGGCTGCTAACCCGAAACTAGCCGCGATGTTGGCCTCACTTGGACAAACTTAGCAAAGCACTTCCCTCTACACTGGAAGTCTCTAACACGATTAAACTTTACACAAGGCACTCTGCGGACTGGTGAACAATAAAATCAACTTTTGGACTCACAAATAACTTTTATATTTTAAAAAAATAGATCTTTTATACGAGCCAATCTTCCACACAGCTATTTTTATTATGGCTGGGGTTGTCAGCAATCATAAAAGAACATCTCGTATCTTAGCTATTACAATTGTTTTTCACGTAAGTTTGTTTACAATATTTTCCTTAGAAACTAAATTGTTTTTAAATAAATGTCAAATCAAAGCATTTTCCAACCTCACATCTCTGCTGTTTTTACATAAGTTTTAAATAACACTGGTTTCATGAGTATTAATTAGCACTGCACTATTGTTTTTCCTCCATCGTAGGCCGCCTTATCAATGATTTTTGCAGTCTACGCTTTCTTGCACCACTTTTATTTACCCGTCAGCTTAGTTACCGATTGTTGGCATGGTAAACTTTACAACTAACGCTTCATATAACTTTCGTAACCCTTCAAACATCTCTGTATCTTATCAAATTTACAATATGGTCTTTACTTTACAATGTCCAATTTGTCGGTCAACATAAATTGAGTGTATCTGCCATAACGACCAGAATTAATGAAAATTATGTTAAACGTAACACTCCCGACACTGTTTAATCTAATGCTAACCTCTGTCAACCAAATTATAGTTACTGCTAGTCATATCTTGTGTATTTATTAATGTATAATAATGACTTTAATGTTGCAATAAACAAAATACTGGGGTCTATTTGAACTTTTCTTTCATTTTCATGTCTTAGTTATGCAACCAGAATTGCTGTGAGTTTTAAACTGTTTGAGCTTATACCCTCTGGAATTTTTGGTTGTTAGTATAGTTTAATTAACATTTATTTCGAACCTGTGCTGAATAAAAATTATTCAATAGATACTGTTTCGTTAAACATAGTCAACTTATTTGAGATATTTATAATCATTATAGACTCTTTATGTATGTATGTATTATCGTTTACCTCGTTTTTACCTTGCGGTGTAGAGGCTAGTGCTTTATGTGCTTGCATCTGGCGGTACAATGCTCAACTTGCCCCGGATTCGGGATACAAAGTTGGAGCGCGCCTTTTGTGCTTGCACAGCAATCATTGTGTTGACCTTGTTACTCTATCTCTTAGGTCTGCGGATCTGAGTAGAGAACAGCTAATTTGGTGCCCAACTGTGAATGGTCTCACCGAGCCTGATTCCAATCGCCAAGGCTGCGGAAAAATTCAGGACCCCGCAGGATTCGAACCGAGAACTTGCTTATTAGCAAGCCTAGCGCCTACCCAACTGTGCTACGCGGCTTCTATACTCTTTATAATAAAGTTAATTCGCGGTTTATACAAAAAATATTGTTTTTCGAGTGCATCTAATAATTACGTTCTTGTATAGTACAGATATAAGATATTTCAAATTTATTTTAGCACAGATTTATATTTTAAGATCTTATTTGAAGCTGTGTGTGGCATACTTACCTGCAATTTTCTCAGTTTCTACAGCGCTCACTAAGGTTTTCCCTATCATGGCATTTAATTTCCATTAAACAGTGGACGTGGTTCATGATGTGCTATTCCTTGTGTAAGCTATTTATGAACCTTCGAGTAAATTTATATCTAATAGGTACCAAAACAACAGTGAAATTTGGCAAATAATGATATTACAGTCCTTGAGATCTTGCAACCACTCTAGAATGACGTAAATATTCCCGAAAGTTAACTTTTATAGGATGATGGAAATAATCTTGTTTTCTAATTACTTGGATTGCAACAATTTTATTCAATTTTTCAAAATCTAGTTTTACTAAACTTTTGAATATCAATGTGTATACAGAATAAATGAATTTGGAGATGGAAAACAAAGCAAGATACATCAAGAACAGCAGGGGCGGACTGGCAAGGAAAAGGCCCGGGGGGACTTCAGCCTTAAAAGGCCCGTGCCCATTTGTAGAAATCTGGATACTTAGCTATTAATGGGAAATGCAGAAAGTATGTAGCAAAAAACACAACTCTGGTAAAAACATGTATTTGCCATCTTAATACAGAGTTAGTAAGTTAGAATATTGGCAAAAAGTACAGATGATTTTTTAATTTTTTCCAAAATGTAATAAAAATCGACAGACTCAAGGACATCTTTCTCAACACTCATAATCATAAAGGCTTCTAATAAGTCTTGAGAAAGACCCGCTCGTAATCGAGATTTAATTATTTTTAATTTACTTAGCGCCCTTTCACAAGAAACCTGCGTGCAGCTAAGCGTTAGTATATATTCGTAGGTTAAAAATAAATTTGTAAATGCTGCAGACTGCATATTGTACGAGTATAGAAAAATGTAGCAACAAGCCAGGCAATTATTACATTTCTTCTGCTCCTTGCATTTTCTGGACTTCTTTTTTTCTTCAATATTTTCTTTTGGTTGTTCTACTTCCTCTGATTCTGATTCATTTGCTAAAATATCAATTTCTTCAGCATTGTCCTCATTAAGCAAGTCAATAAGGGCATCACTTCTCGAGGTTAAATTGTTTGACAAGGTGGGAAACAATTGACTAAACTGCAGTAATTCATTTCGTAGCAGGGACACTTTTACTCTAGCTAAGGTGGCAAGTTTTGTGAGTTGCTTTTCTGTAGAGGGTCCTTCTTCCTCAAATTTTGGAAAATGTCGTGGATCGACGTATTGCAAACATGTAATCAATTCTTTATTTTTGGAAAATCTTTCGTCTAGAGCAGCGGTCGGCAACCTTTTGGCAGGCAAGGGCCACATAGTGGCAAAATGAAGTGAAGGCGGGCCGCACTTATTCATAATTTTGATAATAGGTATACTATGTATATCGGGGTGATATTAAAAATGCGAAAACATTTTGCTGAGTTGCAGCAGCTGCGAACGGCTGAACGACCTTGGCTAGCGAGCGCTATGTTTACAAACAGAAACGTCAGTTATGTT
This sequence comes from Agriotes lineatus, assembly GCA_940337035.1. NCBI lineage: Eukaryota > Metazoa > Arthropoda > Insecta > Coleoptera > Elateridae > Agriotes > Agriotes lineatus. The sequence continues at coordinate 286,472 of CALNHX010000658.1, forward strand.
GTGATTGCGTAGTGACGTATTTTTGCCAGGACAAGGGCTGCAAAATTTTCATTTAAATGTGGAAGAAAATAATGAGAATGAGGATGGGCCTCATGAAGAATTTTCAGTTTGAGCATTTAACTCTTGTCAAAATTAGACTGATTTTTTTTAATTACTGCTTTTGTATCACATTTCAGTGGCTATTTGTTTCAATAATTTCAAGGAACTACTGATTTTGAGAAAATGGTCATTTTAATTACTTAACATTAAACTGCAGCAGGGTCGTTTCAGAATCCATGCTTTTAAAAAATTCGCGTCTTTCTAGGTTATAATTAGAAGTAAACCCAATCACCGTCTTCTGCTAAGTGGTCAAGCCGAAATAAAGCGGAAATGGAGCGAAAATAAATTCGCTCCCAAAAATGGCAACTGCTGCCGAAGCGAAACCGAAGCGCTGTCGGTCAGCGAAGCGTTCAACGCAATCGCTACCTCAGCGCTATGCCGGCTGAACGCACCCACTCTGTGTCTGTGATTGTAATATTACATTCGTATTAAATGCACGCTCGCTTGATTTTTGCGCGCCCATGACGCAATTATTTAAATTTTAGGTTGGTATATAAGACTTTCATTTACAAAACATCGCGGGCCGCAAGACGGAGGATCGCGGGCCGCGGGTTGCCGACCGCTGGTCTAGAGCAACTCTGATAGTATCTTTAATAACAGTGAAAACTTCAACTCGGAACACATCCATAGGGTCCGTGAGTCTTTCATCGCTGCACTGTTCGCCGTCCATTTTTGCCTTCCTGGCGATGCGTGTCTTTGTTGACAGTTTCTCTTCTATGTAAATATCCATTTCTAAAGAGTCTAGTTTGGAATTCATTGATGCTATAAAGCTGTGCGCCTCAATCACAACATCTTCCATTGCCATTGTTTCAACTTTTTTTTGCTTTGCTCCACCATGAACCAACCCGAAACCAAATCCAAATTTTGTGTTTGCAAATACTTTGATGTAGGACCGAATTCTTTAAAAATACATGTGCTGTTAAAATAGTTTTGTACTCCAGCAATTTGTCGCGTAGAGATTCAGCCTCAGAGCTTGTTTTTGCATCAAATTTACCTTCCATTATTTTCGCTAATGCAAAGAATACTACAGGATACAGACAATTATCACCTGCAAAAACCCACTTGAGGGCTTTGTCTCGAGCCCACCACCGGGTTTGTCCAATTTTTTTAAGTTTTTTTAAATTTTGACATGTGAACTTGCGCTACTATATCACACCATATATTCATCCGCTTATAAGATTCGCCGAAAAATGTCGCTAAGCGATTTAGTAATCCAAATAAATTTTTGGCTTGCAAATTATCACAACTGTCTGCTATACATAAATTTAAGATATGGGCATAGCACCATACGTAGACGCTATCTTTCACTAACTCCTGAATTTGTTTTTGTACTCCAAGAACCTCGCCTCTCATGTTAGAGGCTCCATCAAACGACTCGCCAGCTATGTTTTCGTACTTTACCCCGTGCTTCTTGAAGCAGTCTTTTAATAGTTGATTTAGACCTCGACCAGTCGAATCTTTCACTGCAATTACAGCAAACAGTCTCTCAAAAACTTTTACATCGGCGACATAACGCAATATGATAGTAGCCTGGTCTGTAACACTTATATGCTGGGTACTATCCATTTGGAGGCTAAAACGTCTATTGCCCAGTTCTCTCATTGCCTCCAATGTAAATCCTATCACCTTATTTACGGTGGTTTTCTATAGGAGAGTTACCAAACTGCCTCTACCACGGGATTTTCTCTCTTTTGCCTCTAGTGCTTGATGACGTCTTCTACTTTTCTGTATAGTAGCTTCCAAGTAGTTATTTAAAATTGGTTCACTTTTGGCAAGCAACTTTATTATTTTCAAAAATTTTCCACGATTGGTATCCGTTTCGTGAATTCTAAATAAAGTTTCATTTGCACTTGTTCCTCGATAAGGCAAGGATTGTCGTCCTATTAATTTTACCACTTCAAATACTTGACGCAATACATGGATATTTTCTTCACAGCATTTTTTCTTAAGAGCATACATGTCAGTGTTAATTTTTGCCCCAATTGAAGCATCTTTGCAGGCAATGAGAAAGCTTTTTACAGCATTTGAGTGAGATGTGCTACTTTCGTGTTTATCTACAGCTGAATATATGTGTCGAAGGTTTTTGCAGCCAGTGCAAAAAGAAGAATCTTTCGATACAGAGAAGGCTATGCATGTTGAACAGTACACTGTGTCGATTTTTTTTGTATCAGGATGCATTTTTACTGTTACCCAATTTCTTTTTATTTCATTGTCGCCAATCAATCTATAGTATAATTTCTTACAATCTAATTTAGTTTTTAAGCCATTGGCCTGTGTTAGCTGAAATTGGTGCAGTTTTAAAAATTCCAGCTTTTCGGAAATTGACGCGCCATTATGCAATTTAAAGCTATCTTCTTCACTGCCTAGGGTCTCCTCTAATTCTAAAATATACACCAACTCAGAATATTTAGATTTTAAAATTTCAATAATTTCAAATACCTAAAAATGCATCAGTATTTCCATCAGAATTATGGTCAACGCGCGCTCCATCTCCATCAATAATTTCTTTATCAGTGTTTTCTGATTTTTCTACAAGTTTTACAGTTTTACTATACATACTACGTTTTACTAAAATATTCAATAACTTACAGCTGGAATTATCCCTCTCTGCTGATTGAAAGTAATCATTATCGTATTCATTGTTACACGTAATCGTATTTAAATTATTGTCTTTCACAACATTATCTTGATCACTTAATGCTTTCTCAGTTCCTCCACTCACAACGTTATCTGCCTGGTTTTCCTTGGATCCCAAATTTGAGGGATTTTTCCATTCATCGTTAGAACCGGAGGCTTGATCTAGCTCTCCTACGTTCTCATCCCCAAGTGTTGCTGCTTGTGGTGGATGTACCAACTCCTGCGTTGGAAACTCCAACTTCCTTTGTTTGGTGTCTTTTGCTGCAGCCTCCAAAATTTTTTTTGGCGCTTTCTGAGCTTTTCAAAACCCGATAGATGCTTATATTGTGATTTCCATCTGCTCATTCTAGGTAACTTATCATTAAAAGTTCAACACTACAATTCATGCAATTAAGGCGATTTGCGCGTTTAATTATAGGTACACTGGACTCACTCAAGTTTAATTATTTTAGAAATATGTACATTAAAATAAGGCTCAGGCAAGGCACAACACGCTCTCACAAGTCACATTAAAATACTAAGTAGCATTTCAACTCAATTTACCCAGGTCGGCGATTTCCTGATATTGAATACTGATATTAAATTACTAAATAATACACAGGCCCGCCGGCGGCACCTCCTGGCCAATGTTATGTCTATGTATAATCCATCCATACATCATCTAGTGGCGTTCTGCTTGCAAGTTCGACAAACACAAGCCCAAAGAAAAATGTATACCTATGGGAACCTGTCCTTATTTACTATTTACTGCTTTCATAATTGAATATTGATTTGTAATGATTACGAAGATCATGAACATTTTAATTGTATTGATTTCAAATTTTAAGTATGTAGGTACCGAGATTTTTAAACTGGAGGCCTCATAGGAAGGCCCGCAGATGCCCTCATAGGAAGGCCGGGGGGGACTTTGCCTCCCTGCCCCCCAGTCAGTCCGCCCCTGAAGAACAGTGTTGAATTCAGACTGATTACTCCGCGGGGGAAAATGAAACGTCTGGGGGGTATTTTTACCTATTCCACCGCAATCCGCCCATTATTTTATAGATTTAAAGAAACATGAATATGAAGTGGTAATGTTTCCGGGGGGGAATTTTGTTATGCCCGGGGGGGAATTTCACCCCGGTCACCCCCCTGGATTCAACACTGATCAAGAAGTTACGTTGGGCTCATTAAGCTTTATTTGGTACGTCAATATAATGTTAAATACACTATATAAATTCTTCACTTTGTTTATTAGCCACTAGTACTTTGGCAATTGCCAACAAAAATACTAATTTACAATATGAAAACAAGTTTTACGATACTCTTCTTCTCTTCCTGGTCCCTTATAGCATTACGGCGTCGGGTATGATACTCATTAATTTTAATTAAATAAAACTATTTAAATATTACGTAACAGTTTTTAAATTTAGATGAAATATTAAGAATTTCAGTTTAGTGGGTCAAGAAATGCCTTTTTCAGTGCCTCTTATGTGCAGTTTTAAAATCACAGCTGTTGTAACCGTAAGGTTTATCTCCAGTGTGTGACCTCATGTGTGCAACCAAATGCGACCCTTGCGTAGCTTTATATTCACAAACAGTACAAGCGTGCGGTTTTTCACCTGTGTGAGTTTTCAAATGATCCCTCAAATACAGTTTTTGTGTTGCTTAACAGTCACAAATAGAACAAGCAAAAGGATTCTCTCCAGTGTGAATCCTCATATGGCTTGTCAACGTTATCTTCAACGCTGCTTTATAATCACAAATGGTACAGGCATAACGTTTTTTTCACCTGTATGAGTTTTCATATGCTCACTCAAATGCCTCTTGTGGGCTGTTGCGAATGGACAAAGTGAACAAGTAAAAGGTTTTACTGGCGAGTGGTTTTTGACATGGTCCTTCAAATGGCTGTTTTGGATCGTCTTATAATCACACATCGAACAAGCATATGGTTTTTCACCTGTATGTTGTTTCATATGCCTCATCAAACCTCTTTTATATGTGGTTTTATATTCACAAAGAGAATAGGAATAGGGATTTTCACTCAAGTGCATTTTCGTGTGGTCAACTAAGTGTTGCTTATAAACCGACTTGTATTCGCATGTAGAGCATGAATAAGGTTCGCCGTCTCTATGGTTTCTCACATGCTCGTTATAAATACCCTTATAGTCCAGTCAAATTAGACAAATTTACGGCAAACTTTCGGAATAATTCAAAGTGAGCTGAATTTTTGTGTACACCTTTATTTGGTGTTTTCAAACAACATTCGAAAAGTACCCTTGATTTGACCTTGAGCTTCGTGAGTTATAGGGTGCAGATGTGGGCAAAATTTGGTTTTTCGCTTATATCTTCTTTTATATTGACTTTAGGTATATGACATTGTACAGAGAAATTGAAGGGCACAAAATTCTGCACATAAAAGTACTTGGTAGTTTTTTTGTAGGGCCGACCGTTTCTGCGAAAACTCGCCATGAACGTTGATCTGAAGGATAACACTACAGAAATACCGAGTTCCACAACTAATTTGAGGTGTGGAATGTAAAAATATACCATGTGCTGAATCGAAGGGTCTTTTTCGTACACTATTAAGACAACAATGTTTCCAAAATAAAATAATTCAAGTAAATTGCTTGGAAAGCAGCAGCTGCATCTCTCCTCTCCTATTCGGCATCAAGGGTCGACCGAGGGGTTTCTACCTGCAGCCTGTTTAGCGTGTTAGTTTTCCTTTCTTGTCTGTGGTGTTAGTATTTAATCGGCTGTGTCGCAAGAAGTACGCGTATAACGCATAATTTTTGAAATAGACTTAGTTGCCGCTGAATCAAAATATCACAATCATTGCTTCGTGAAATTCTGTGCACCAATAACCTACCATAAATTAGGTCGCCCAATAGATGTTAATATTATAACAGCGATGGAACAGATATTTTCTTACATCGAAAATAATGAAGATTAGCAGTTTACTTTAACTGAATTAAAAGGAGCGTCAACAAATAACATCGCAGACGACAAAACAATTTAAAAAAAATAGAAGAAAGATATGGAGACAGAACTGTAATTACAACAAAACAAGCCGGACAATGTATCATATGTTTTCGTGATACTAGTTACGATATTTTGAATAAAGCTTGGTATGATTCGAAAAAAGGAAAATGCAGATGAGAGATTCAGGGTTTTGGAAGCAGCAGCAGCAGTTCTTCGCCAGGACATACGAACCCAAGTTTGCAACACTTCCGGCTATTCTTCAAGTACCACTATGTTCGATAACATTAATGATTCTATTCCTCATAGCTTATTGGTTTTTATTGAGAAGATTATTTTAAAGAGTAGAAAAGGTAAATTAGAGTCACCGAAAAAGATTTGTACGACTATCAGCCGTTCTATCATGCGGTCAATGTTAGGTCGTTCATGTATTCTTTACAGCTTGTAGATCTCTTAGTACTCCTGATAGCTCGTACTCCAGTTGATGGAGAAATTTATTATATGAAGCCAAACAGAGGAAAAGTTCCACAAAGAATTTACTCATCCCAAAGTTGTTACCAATATAAATCCAGTAAACAGCATCTTTTATTTTTACATGTTGTCTCCGGGTGTGACACGTCAGCTCTTTTTGGTAAAGGTAAAACGACAGCGTTGATGCTGTTAGAAAACCGCCAAGATTTGCAAGCTGCGGCTAAAGTTTTCATGCAAATAGATTCCTCACACGAATTGATTTCTTCCAATGGAATTAAATTTTTACTGGCATTATATGGTGCTCCAATTCAAAAAGTGTCTATTGATCAATATCGTTACATGTGTTTCACGAAATTAATACGTAAAAGTAAGCCGGTGAAATTGGATTTATTGCCGCCAACAGATAGTGCAGCTAAAGAGCACCATTACAGAGTTTATTTTTAAATACAAAAGCGGTTGGAGAATGAACTAAACCCTATTGAGTGGGGATGTACATGAGAAACGATGTATTGGAACCAAAGAAAACAATGCAAGCTCCCGCTCCGAATTTTCTTCTAAACATGATCTTCTGTAATTTCACCAAAAGTTGTGGGTGTGGATGTAAAAAGTTGGGGGTTAAATGCTCGTCAATTTTTGGTCATTGAAACCAACAATCGTGTTTAAATGCCAATGCAATTGAAAACATCTTAGAAAACCAAGTTGATGAGAGAATTAAAACCGATTAGAGACATTTTCTTCGGATTATCTGGAACAACGCGACGAAGGGGAGGAAGAAGAAGATGAATAAAATTAACATAACTCAATATTGACTGTTTTAAGAATATAGAGGATATTTTGACCGACTGAGATCATGGATTAGGCCTGAAATGGGATACCACATTTAAAAAAAAACGGTGGTGTGGTATAGGGTATTTAGTATTGGACTCATAGTTTCAACGCTATACTACGCGAAAACGGTCGATCCTACAAAAAAAACTATCCAGTACTTTTTTGTAAAAAATGTTATGCCCTTCAATTTCTCTGTACAATGTCATATACCTAAAGTCAATAGAAAAGAAGATATAAGCGAAAAACCAAATTTTTCCTACATCTGCACCCTATAACTCGCGAAGCTCAAGGTCAAATCAAGGGTACTTTTCGGATGTTGTTTGAAAACACTAAATAAAGGTGTACACAAAAATTCAGCTCACTTTGAATTATTCCGATCAAGAATCCTTATTTGATTGGACTATTATGTTCAGAGTAAGTAGTGCTTAGTTGATTTGGCTGCTAGGCAATAGCAACAGTCCATTTCACGATATACTCACCAATACAAGCAATAGAAAAAACGCATGCTTAATACATCAAATATTTCCTTTTTTTTCGAGTCTTCTATGGTTTTTCAAATTTCCTCTTCGTGTTGCTTTGAAAATTGTACAAACATAAGATCTTTCCCCTGTATGGGTGTTCAAATGCCCTTGATATTCTGAACACTCATACAGGAGATAAACCTACTGCCTGATTTTCACAATACGTTAGCATCAAATAATATGCCACTGGGAATAATACAACAGCAACATTTTTATTTCTATGGCCTTCTGCAGACATTCGCAAGGGTTTCCTCTTATGCCAGATTGTCAAAACGTCTTCATTTTCTTCCCTTGAGATATTTTTATGTTGCTGAACAATATCAGCAAACTAAGTTATTGGTCGAGAAATAACACCAAATGGAAATAAATAATAGAAAACTGAAGGAGGGACAGGTGTGTTTTGAAGTGAAGTGTCAAATGATAGGAGCAGTGCCTTAATAAATTGGAAAAAGTGGTATAAAGTGACCTAAATAAGTAGTGCAATACGGGACAACGAAGCACAACTAATTTAGAATACTCTAAATAAATAACATCAAGAGGGATAGCTAGTGCAAAACCATACAAATACTTAAAGGAAATAAGGAGGAAGACAACATAAAGGCGATTTTGCTTTGCTCGGTAGCGTAATCGCGAGTGCGCGACAGAAAACAACACCAACACAAAAGTTCCTAAAGCACGAATTATCATAAATACAAATTTTCATGAATAAACAAACGCACGCGAGTGGAAAGTGCCACAAACAGGAACACTTAACACCATTAAAATTAAAACCCGCGAAGTTTAAATTTTGTGCACACGAGGGAAGACACACAAGAAACGAAGCGAAAGAATCAAAATCCAGCCAAATTTTACTCAAAGCAATTACAGCGATCATATAACAAGATAGGTGAATAAACAACAACGAACTAAGCAAGGTAGGATCCTCTTAATTAATCGAGCAAATACATAAGGAGTTGCAACGCCGATAAGACCAGAACCTAATTGGAAAGGCAGGACCGCATCCAGTAAAAATGAGCGATGACAAACAGACCGATGATTCTAATAAAAGAAAAAGGCAATATGAGAGTGAAGAAGAGACTGAACAAGTGTTCTCGAAGAGTAGAAAGACGGCAAGATCGCCGATTTAAGACACACAAGGATAATAAAGAAATAATATTGAAGAAGATCAGAGTAATGAGAAAAGATATGACTACAATGAGGAATGATATGAAAGACGGCTTTAGAAGTAACGAGGAAATAAAAAAATTAAAACAGAAATAGAGGAGAAAATATGGGAACAAGAAAAAACGCAGTTAAATGATAGAATTACAAGAATGGAAGAAATAATAGAAAAGCAAGACCAAAATAAAAAGAAGAATAACAGTGTAATAAACGGGCTAAAAATTGAGGAAGACCAAATAAAACCGAAAGTAGAACAATTCCTGGTTAAAGAAATAAGTATACAAGCAAAAGTGGTAGAAGCGTATAAAGTGGGTAAAATCCCGGACAAAAGAATTATCGTTGCAAAGATCGAGAGGTTTGAACAAAAAAGAGAAATAAATGGTAAATAAAAAAAAGCTTAAAGGGAAAAAGAGTATACATAGAAGGCGATTTAACAAAAAGTGAAAGGGATATACAAAACAAAATAAGACAGTTAGCCAAAGAGGAAGAACGAACTGGAAGCAGAATTAAAATTGGCTATTAAAAGATAACGATAAACGACCAACTATATACATGGGATAAATGAAAAAAAGAATCAGATATGAAGAAAAGAAGGTACCGGAGGCAGGAGGTGGGACCCGGAATTAATAAAAAAACTGAAGAATGAAAAATGGCTGAAACAGGCGATGAACAAGGCAATGAAGGATACGAATAGAAAAGAAAGGAAGATTAATAATAGAAATAAAAATTTAAAAAAAATAATGAGATTAGCAACATGGAACATAAAAACTATGTTAAAAACGGGAAAGATGATTACAAATAGCTAAGGAACTGAAAAAATATAAAATAAAGGTAGCAGCCCTACAAGAGATAAAATGGGAACAAAAAGGAGAAATAAAAAATAAAGATTTTAAAATGATGTACTTGGGAGATGCAAAACAGGGACAGAAAGGCGCCAGGTTCATAGTAGACAACGGGATAAAAGTAATGCAATTTAAGCCGATTAACGGAAAATTATGCTATTTAAGACTAGAGGGAAAACCCATAAATACTTCCATCATATGTGCATATGCACCCACAGAGATAGATAGCTACGAAGAAAAAGATAAATTTTATAACAAGCTAGAGATAGAATACAAAAATGTACCAAAACAAGATATTCTAATAATACTTGGAGATATGAATGCACAAATTGGTAAAGAGAACTATGTAAAGGAGGTAGCCAGAAAGCATACGATACACGAAAAAACGAACAATAATGGAAACAAAATCTGTAATTTTGCAGCAATAACTAATATGGTTATTAGCAGCACGATGTACAAACATAAAAGAATACATAAGGAAACATGGATGATGGTCCATAAGAGGAAATCAGATAGACCACGTCCTAATAAGGAAAAAAGAAAAATAATAACAGATATCAGATCATTTAGAGGTGCTAATGCTGACACCGATCACTTTTTAGTAGTCGCAAATGTGAAACAAGAGTAAAGAAACAAACAAAAAAGACGAGAAGGGAAAATATGGAATGTAGAAAAACTATACACAGGAGGAAAACAGGAATACACAAACGAAATCAATAAGGAAATAGAAAAAAGCAAAAGGAAAGCAGAAATAGAGGGTGAATGGAAGAATATTAAAAGAATTATAGAAGAGAGTGCCAGGAGAACGATCGGATATCAAAATAAAAAGCCGAAGAAACAATGGTATGACGACGAATGCCAAATAATAACAAATGTAAAAATGAAGCAAGAAGAAGGTGGCTAAGAATAGAAAAATTAGAAGACCTGGACAAATATAAAGCAAAGAAGAAGGAAGCACAAAAGACGTAAAGACAAAAGAAGAAAAAATGGATTGACGGGATGATGAAAGAGATTGAAAACAGGAAAAGGAGTAATAACATAAGAAAATTTTATCAACAAATTAAGGAACAAAAGAAAAAAAATGTAAGGAAAACAAGCGGAATAAAAAATGAAGAAGGCAACATAGAGTACGAAGAAGAATATATGGAAGGAATATTTCAGCAAACTACTATATGAAGAAATAGAGACAAATGAGGAACAAGAACAACAAGGATGAAAGAATAGAAGAAATAGAAGAACCAACACATGAGGAAACGAAAAGAGATTATAGGGAAAATTAAGAATGGGAAGACACCAGGTTGTGACGAGATAAATGGAGAAATGGTGAAGTATGGAGGGAAAAACTTAATGAGAAGAATATACGAATTGATAAGGGAAATCTGGAGAAACAAGAAAATGCCAGTAGAATGGGAAACGGGGATAATAATAATAATTGCAAAGAAAGGAGATCTGCAGCAATGCAAGAACCACAGAGGTATAACACTACTGAACACAACCTACAAAGTGCTCACAACAATATTACAGAGAAGACTTACAATAAATACACGGTGAGAGAAACGGGTGACTACCAGATGGGTTTTCGACCAGGTAGGTCTACAACAGACGCCCTGCATATCATGTATCAATTACTAGAAAAAAGTTAGGAATATGATATGAACTTACATATCATATTCATTGACCACAAACAAGCATTCGACAACATCGACAGAAGAGCTTATGCGAATAATGAAAAGAATGGAAATACCAGAAAAATTAAGATGTATACGAATGACTACGGAATATTCAAGAGTGGTAGTGAAAATAGAAGAAGGAAAACAGAACCATTTGAGGTGAATAAAGGAGTACGGCGATTAAGAAAATAAACATAAATGGAAGTATATGAATTAAAGATGTACAACTTATAGCATACACAGATGATATTGCAATTGTATCAAGAATATGGAAGAAAGTAACAGAAGTGTTTAAGAAACTAACAGAGGAAACGAAGAGAATAGGTCTGAAGATAAATGAAAAGAAAACAAAATACCTGAAATGTGGAAGAAAAGAAAACGACAAGGAAAAAGAAGTAAAGATAGAGAATTACACAATAGAAAAAATAAAATCATTCAACTACCTGGGACTACCAATATCACACAACAATGACAGAAATGAAGAGATAAGAGATAGAATGGATACAGAGCGTTCTATGCAAATCGACAAATACACTAAAGAACACAAACATAAATGTTAAAACCAAGATAAGAATATATAAAACACTAATTAGACTAACAGTGCTATATGCAGCTGAAATAATGTGCTGCACGCAAAAACAGAACAGCTAAAGATATTTGAAAGGAAAGTAATAAAATCAATAGTAGGGCAAAAAAAGTAGGAGAGGAAGGACACACACAATACATGTACCACGAACTACTAGAAATCATTGGGGGGAGAAGATATAGTAAAAACAATGAAAGCGAAAAGAATCAGATGGCTGGGCCATATAAGGAAACGAGACACAAATGTAGTAAAAGAAATAACATTATGGAAACCAACAACAGATAGACCAAGAGGAAGGCCGAGGACCCTGGTACGACGAAACAGTAAAGGACCTAAAAACTATGAACATATAGGGATAGAAGAAAATAGCAGGGAATAGGCAGAAATAGAGAGAAATAACAAAAAAAGCAAAAACACACAGGCAACTATAGAAGGAAGCAGAGAAGGAAATTAAGGGGACTAATCCCACACAAGAGGATTTTTAACTTCCGAAAGGAAGCGGCTATATTTTGAAAAGAATGGAATGCCTTTATTATTAGTACCTTACACTTAGTATATTAATCTAGTGACCTTACATTTACGAACTAACGAACATCTTCCACTTTTTCATAATAGTATTGCAGGGTTCTGCAAACGCGAGCCTTATTTTAGAGTTTCTGTTTTGAGCAAGTAGTGCTTAGTTGATTTGGCTGCTAGGCAATAGCAACAGTCCATTTCACGATATACTCACCAATACAAGCAATAGGAAAAACGCGTGCTTAATACATCAAATATTTAAATTTTTTTGAGTCTTCTATGGTTTTTCAAATTTCCTCTTCGTGTTGCTTTGAAAATTGTACAAACATAAGATCTTTCCCCTGTATGGGTGTTCAAATGCCCTTGATATTGTGAACACCCATACAGGAGATAAACCTACTGCCTGATTTTCACAATACAACGTTATCATCAAATATATGCCACTGGGAATAATACAACAGCAACATTTTTATTTCTGTGGCCTTCTGCAGACATTCGCAAGGGTTTCCTCTTATGCCAGATTGTCAAAACGTCTTTCACGCACTGCATATATCTAGAAAAGAGTGCTTACATCAGATAATCATTACTATCTATTGGAATTTTGGTAATCTTGTAGTGTACGTCGCCCACTTTGGACTACCATTCTTAGATCCAGTGAAAGAAAGAAAAATTAACCCTCTTGTTACTGTCTAAATACACTTCTTACATTACACAAGAATGTTTGTACTAGGTACAGACAAATCTTAAACCGCAGCTAACCTAAATTCGTACCTTTGTACAAAAAAACAACTTATAGTCCATTTCCTTGACATCTGCACTGTCAAACTAACATTATGTTGGCACCACTACTATTTTTCACATTTTAACAATTAAATTACTATACAGTCTAATAAAAAACACATTATTTTTGAGGTATGGTCAAGACATTTATTAAAATTTTGACACTGACAGTGCAGATGTCAAGTAAATGGACTATAGCTAAAAATCCCCCAATATGATCTAACCCATCTTTGTCTAATATTCCCTTAACTGATGAGCACTCATTCTTCTCATCTTCTCCAACAACACAATCTGAATGAGCTTAAGAAACATTTAATTTCTTACTTTGCGCCCTTCTGAAGGCACTACTAAGCAGTCTTCATTTTCTTCCATTGGGACATTTGTATGTTGCTAAAAAATATCAGCAAACTAATAGGTCGAGAAATAACACCAAATGGAAATAAATAATAGAAAACTGAAAACACACTTATCAACACACACATTAACCTATAAGCTTGATAACTGGAGTAGCATTAGCCGCATACTGGATGACGCATCACCTTCCCCTGCCCACTCACTTCAGATTTACGAGACACCTTACTCTACATGGTGTAAAGAACGCTAGGTGTAACGTTCCGCAGAATGGAGGAATTGTAGACGGAGCCTCAAATTCAGCTAATAAGAAATACACCAAGTGTTGTGGCTCTTGTTACATGTTTGGTACTACTGAAGTGCATTGTTGGTGACGCGAGGTTAAGTTTTGCGTCAGTTTGTGTCAGACTGACGAAAAACCTAACCTGATAACCTCAAATTTGACATCGACCGACAGTGCCAGCAACAATATAAGATCGCGGTCATGATGTATTTCCTGTATTCTTTACACCATGTTACTATACCGGGTGGTTGGTCATACCTGTGAGCATAGGCAATTTACATGGCTTATCACGGTTATGCATATTCCTGCTCACCATTTTCATGGAAAAAAATGGTAGTGGTACTAATTTTTCGTATAAGTGAGGGGAATATCTAAATTTAACAACTCGGGTTTAACTAACGTAACTTCAACAACTAAACCTTAAATGGCAGATAAAGAGTTACTCTAAGAGCGAGTTGTTCAGTCATGGATTAACTGTAATCCCAGGTTAGTTACTATGGGTACAATTGTGTCAATAATTGTATCCATAGGAGTTGACCCGGATTAAAAGTTAATCCATGACTGAACAACTCGCCCTAAATAATACTGTATGTTTTGTTTTTCACAGCCTAGTAGATTGTTTTATTCTCAATAATTATAGCTTGGCCCTCGTACGTGTAACAACACTAACTTATTGTCTATTCATTTTTGTCATATTAAAATTAGAATTATTAAACAATGAATGAACAAAAATTAAAAAATCAAATTTAGATTTTTCTCTCTTAAAATGTTTTTCTATGTCCAGGGGGACGTACTAAAATGTTTCCTAAGCGCTCCTGCCAAAAAATGGTGGCATACGCCGTCGGCATCCAAATTTGCTCGAATTTATGAAAGATTTAGATCTTGGGACAAGGCCATATTTTTGCATAAAATTAAGATAGTTCGTTGAAATTTTCCCCTGCTTATTGAAATGTTCCTAGATTTTTGAAAAAATTGTTTGGTTTGTCACCTGTCACCAGGATTAGTTTTCGTGAGTCGTGTTATCTGTGAGTGTCACATGTCACATAAACGCTTGCAATTTATAAACAAAACGTCTAAATCTGCATCTTGCTTTGCTAATTTTATTATCCTAGGAACTTAATAATAATATTAAGTTCCGTTGCCAAGGGAAAGCAGCAAACAAATATAATCACCGACTTACACGTTTTGTTACTAAGGTTGTATCGCTTACTTACATGATCAGCAGTGGGAAAAGAAATTTATTGTGTATCTTAGCAGCTACGTAACTGTAAGATCTCTGAAGCAAAGTTGTAG